>JAODAL010011674.1:0-98834 GCA_025379985.1 Phyllomedusa bahiana | reverse complement strand
GCACGGGGGAGCGGGGGAAACCTCCTTTCCCTAGTGCTTAACCCTTTGATTGCTGAGTATAATCAAAGGGCTTTCCCCTACTCTGTGATCAGGACTCCTGGTGACTTGATAGAGCCTGGGGAACGGCTGCAAAGTCACAGATTATAATGTATTAGCATATTTGTATATGCTAATACATTAATAAATGTAAAAATCATGTAAAACAGTTATCCCTTCATGGGATTTATAAAAAAAAATAAAAACAAAAAAATGTAGAAAAAATAAAATAAAACAAATAATAAAATAAAAATAAATATTTAATAAAAAATTATTGTGCATACACACAAACACACACACACAAAACCCTACATATACTAGGTATCCACACAACTATAATAACCAGTAGAATTAATCTAACAAGTGTGAAATATGATTGGTGTAAAAAAAAATTAAACTATTCCCCCAAAAAGTACAACTTGTTCCGAATAAAACGAGGGCTCATACAACTGCGTCATTGAAAAAATAAAAAAGTTACGACTGTTGAAACGCAAGGAGGCAAAAACTAAAAAAAAATGTACTGGTCATTAAAGGGGTTGTCTCACTACAACGATTGCTTTTTATGTAAAAGATCTTGCAAAAACAAGTCAATTTGCAATATGTGTCCATTAACAGTATCCTACCTATTCTGAGATTTCCCCTCTTGTATGGGCTGCGTCAGATTCTCAGGTCACTATAGTTACAGACCTGTCTGATCTCTCCTGATAGGATGCCAGCACCGGTTGCTATAACTACAGACCTGGCTTCTACTGCAGCCTAGTAGAAACCAGTAAACACGCCCCTGAATTCTTAGAAACCAAGAAAACAGGACTGAGGTAAGATGAATCAATGTAGTGTGACAACCCCTTTAAGTTCTTTTCAGGCGTTCGGCATAAGGGGTTAAAGAAAAGAACGTGCATCAGTGTCTTGACTTGTATAGGGCAAATGGAGTCCTAATTGAGCTAGTTTTGCCATATTTTAACATGTCCCTTTTCTGCACCAGGCACAAAAACAAACAACCTTACAAAGTGAATAATAAGCAGCACATTATCAACTATTATATGGAAGTAACTCACCACTGAGAAGCTCTGTCAGCTTTTCCTAAAACCTGATGCAGGGGCTCCATGTTTATGGCATCAGAGCAGAGAACTGGTGTAAATACATGGATAGGTATGCTGCATTTACTGACCAGTTTCCTGCTAAACTCCTGGGTATGCATGTGCAGAGTACAGGGCTACTTTATCTCGAGTCAGCCCTGGACAATGACTCTCAGGTCATCACGTCACTTATTAGCAGCTCAGCGCTATGTACAAGTACAGTGAAACAGACGATTGCCTCATCTGAGAGCCTTCACAGAACCGCTGTGAGAACCCCGCCTACTCCCTGGACAGCTCCTCCCCCTGTAGGTACTCTTCCCAACTAGAGTCGTACATAATGCTTCTCATTGTGAGAACCTTGCCCACTTCCTAGTTGACTCCTTCCCCTTTAGGTACTCTTCACAACTAGAGCCGGACACATTTCTCCACACTGTGAGTACCTCCCCTACTTCCTAGTTGACTCCTGCACCTGTAGGTACTCTTCACAACTAGGGCCGACACATTTCTCCACACTATGAGACCCTCACCCACTTCCTAGTTGACTCCTGCCCCTGTAGGTACTCTTCACAACTAGCGCTGACCCATTTCTCCACGCTGTGAGAACTTCACCCACTTCCTAGTTGACTGCTGCCCCTGTAGGTACTCTTCACAACTAGAGCTGACACATTTCTCCACGCTGTGAGAACCTCACCCACTTCCTAGTTGACTCCTGCCCCTGTAGGTACTCTTCACAACTAGAGCCGTCACATTTCTCCACCCTGTGAGAACTTTACCCACTTCCTAGTTGGCTCCTCCTCCTGTATGTACTCTTCACAACTAGAGTCGGGCAAAGTGCTCCCAGGTGTGAGAACCTTGCCTACTTGCTAGTCAGCTCCTGATTTTGCTTATACGCTTATCACAAGTAATAAAATGGTCAAGCACTCCTACAAAATGGTTGGTGCTCTAGTGGAAAGGACCAATAGGTTCATGAAGCATAAAAACTATAATCCATGGAAGTCCAAAAATAGTATGCTTGTAATATATATGCATTTATAGTCCTATATCACAGGGACCTCCATAAACTGGCATGATCTATGGAAGATTATACAAATTAGCATAATATTTAATCTATTCCAAACTGGAAAGTTATGGGGTTGGTACCATTCAGATTTCGTCACAACGTTTCGGCTAAATCGTCACATATGGAATGAAGGATACAAAGAATAATGCACTAATTAACAAAAGTGTTATAAGTTTGGAGTAAAAAGGTCAGACCTAGTGCAGAGATGATAAAAATAAAGAGTGAATAGGTTATGAAATATGTATAACAAAATGGGAGGTGAGAGTGGACTAAGAGAAGGAGAATATATCAGAGGCTAAGAGTAGTAAAGGAAATAGAAATAAGGTAAGAGAAATATGGGTAGTAGTATGTATACAATATAGGTATGGCACAAAAAGGTGAATGAGGGTATATGGAGATAATACATGGCAGGTATAGGGTAGAAAGCAAGAAAGTACAGAGGCTTACTGATTAATGTACAGAGGGTACAGAAGGAAGGCTAAAAAAAGGGGCCATATAGGTAAAAATATAGAATATGGATGAGCCAGCAAGAATGCAAGAGAAAAGACATAAAATACCTGTAATAGTGACCAGCAGGGGGTACAGGGAAGGAGTATGGATATGCTGTATATAAGTGGAGTGCAGCTGGCAAGTGAGAGAAAGTCAGCGTGCACAGAAGGTAAAAGCACATGTACACGCTCCTTCTGACAAATTAGATTGAAGACCCATTTCTCTGAGGTACCCATCCCAGGTACGAGAGAACCAATGCAACCCATACCAATTTTCTCTATTTCTAATTTCCAACTCAGACAAAAGAGCCACGTTAATCTGCCAAGACGATATCATCCTAGAGAGACTTTTGTCTTGCTAGTACAACAGGACATCTTTAAATTCTTGCTAGAAATAGAGATCAGCCACATTAAATTCCGTTCTAATTTCACTCTAGAAGGATGACAAGTCCTGAATCACCTGAAAACAGCTACAGACATTGTAATTAAACCAGCTGGGGCACTTATCATTATGGACAGCAAACCTTGAAGAGGTCCTTTCACAACTCTCTGACTCTACTACATATACCTTACTAGATTTGAGCCCCAACCATACCATAGGTCAATTTATAAAGACTAAGGTACAACATCATTTATCGCTCAATACCAAGAAAGCTGACTTTCTCACCAACCATTATCTCATTACTCGTGTCTTTTATATTCTATCAAAAATCCATAATAATCTACAGAAACCCCCAGGCAGACCTATTGTAGCGTCCACCGACTATCTTATCTCCACTCTTCATCATATTCACAACCTTTGATAGTACTAAATGTTCTTTACTCATAGACACTAGCCAATTTCTCAATAAAAGTCACTTAACCCAATTCCACCAGAAAGTACAGTAGTATCATGGGACGTTACAAGTTTCTACACCTCCATTGAACATCAGAAAGGGATTACTGCTATGAGCAGATTTCTTGGTATTCATAACTTTGATAATAATGCCAACTGCTTCTCCCTAGATCTTTTGGAAACTATTCTTTCCCAGAATTTTTTCCTCTTTGGTGATATTGCCTCCAGTGTTGTGGCAATACGCCATCACATGGATACGTTATATCGACGACATATTCTGTTTTTGGAGACTCTTCCTACTTTCCATACCTCCATTAACTTTATGTTTCCTGAATTACAATTCACCTTTTACCAAAGCACAGAATTCATCAGTTTCCTTGATACTCTCATTAAAAAAGAACCCACAGGCACATTCATGTCCGACCTCTACAATAAACCAACCCGTAGGAATAGCTTATACACCATCACGCCAGCAATCACCCTCCAAACATAAAAAAATCTTTACCACTCTCCCAGTTCAGGCGGAATAACCACACCGTGGAACATGCTACAACTTGTGAAGCTTGTCTACAGGATATGACCGATCGTTTTTCTGAAAAAAGGATATCTCTCACAACTCCTTACTAGCAGAGACCCCACTATCAATCCTAAACATGCTCCAATTACTGCTTCCCATCATCCAAAAATATCACTCCTTCAGCTCAAAAATAAACCAGATCAAAAGACATTGGCTACTCCTCTCAAAGTCATATCTGATATTACTGGATTTCAAAATCTCTCCACTCAGTGCTGGATATAAACCTTCGAGACAACCTTGTCTCAGCCAATGTTGGTCCTTTACAACGTGTCACCAAACAAACGTTTCTTAATACACAACGAAAGGACACATTTCCCTGTTTATAGTGGGCACATTGTTCCTCTGTCACAAATGAAGATTTCTTCTCTCACATACACACTGGTAATTGTTTTCCAATAAAAGAATTTTTCACTTGTAAATCTAATTTCGTCATATACCTTATTAAATGCCCATGTGGTTTGGGCTATGTTAGACAAACATCACAACAAGTAAAAGACCGAATATCCAACCACAAGTCTACCATCAGATGTAAAGAGTTATTCTTACCAATTCCTCCTCACTTTCACCAATGCGGCCACCGTATTTCCCAACTCTGCTACCAGTTCATCAACCATATTCCAGCACCACACAGGAGGAAATCAAGTAGTAATTCATATGAAAGCAAGAAATGTACTGGACACACTTCTTGCATACGCTTGAACCACTGGGACTTAATAGAGAATATGACATGCTCTTTTAACTTTGTACTTTATTTCTGTAACATGGTGTTTTTTGATGTTATTCACTCTTGTCCATATTTTGTTTTAATTTTCGATTTAGCTTTTCCTTCCACAGACTAGAGTGGCAGAGTAAAATCAGGTCGCCTATATCTGCCACTGGATTGTGCACAGCAGGAGACCTGAAAGGTGCCAAGGTGCACAGGTACCAAGG
This sequence comes from Phyllomedusa bahiana, assembly GCA_025379985.1. Taxonomy (NCBI): domain Eukaryota; kingdom Metazoa; phylum Chordata; class Amphibia; order Anura; family Hylidae; genus Phyllomedusa; species Phyllomedusa bahiana. Next base: position 93,832 of record JAODAL010011674.1, on the reverse strand, counting down.
TGCCTGGCCTCAGTGAGGTAAGCCGGCAGTATTGGGTCAGTTACCATAGGTTACTATAAATATTAGTATTGGTGTAGGTCAGCAGCTAATCCAGGCCAGCTTTTCTGGAATGGCTGTAGTGATGGGTGGGAGGCCATTCTCATGTTCCAGGTCAGGTCTTACAGGCCTATCAAAGTCTCATTCAGATACCCCAGGTGGTGAGGTTTTCTGCCTGAAGTTTGCAGCAATAGCAGAGCTGGGGATAGTGACCCCCAGATTTGAGGGAAACCTGAACCTGTAGGTGACTTGTGAAATGTGTGTATCGATGTTGCTGGACAATAGGGCCAGACCACGGATGGACTTTGAATGTTGAGTTAGTGACTGGACGGCCTAGGATTTATTTTGCTTCAGTGGTTTGGATTGCTGTACCTGATCCTGCTCAAGAATTCGTTATTTGCCTTTTACCTGTCAAGCACCACACTTGCAGTGTGCACAGTAGGCAATCACCTTTTTTAGGCCAGTAGAGGCAGGGGACCCATGGTTGCAACTAGCAACTGTTATGGTCAGGGATGCAGGTGTGGATCCTCTGGGTCAACATGAGTGATGATACAGACCACACCAGGGACTGAAGTTTAAGGAGCCCCACTGGTATCCACGAAAGCCTGCCACAAGGCGGGATGGTCTTGGCTACAGGGGACTCCCAGGTTGCTACCCCTGACATGGCCACTCCCAGTGACAGCTGAGCGCCCTGGCCAGGAAAAAGAAGTCAGGCAGAGGCGTAGCAGAGTAACAGGCTGGGAACAGGCAATGGGTTAACAGCGAGGGTGTGGCAACAGGGTCCGGCCCCTGCCTCTCTGTCTTGCTCCGGCCCCTGCCTCTCTGCCTTGCTCCTGCCTCTCTGCCTTGCTCCTGCCTCTCTGTCTTGCTCCTGCCTCGCTGTCTTGCCCCGGCCTTGCTGTCTTGCCCTGGCCCCTGCCTCTCTGTCTTGCCCCGGCCTCGCTGTCTTGCCCCGGCCCCTGCCTCTCTGTCTTGCACCGGCCTCGCTGTCTTGCTCCGGCCCCTGCCTCGCTGTCTTGCTCCGGCCCCTGCCTCTCTATCTCGCTCCTGCCTCTCTATCTTGCTCCGGCCCTTGCCTCTCTCTCATGCTAAAATCACTGACTATCACCCAAAAAAAGGGGGGCAATACTAAAGATTTGCGTACATCAAAGAAATCACTGAAAAAAAGCTTAGCAAATCAACACCTCTAAAATCTAACATTTATTAAATATACTTAAAATCCATAAACTAATCCTATTGGTACCAATGGTGAAGACACTACAAAGACCGCTACTAATATTTAGGGACTAATTTTAACGATTACCTGCCCCTAGTAAGATACTTATTAACACTTACCTATCATAAGTCGAATAATCGTCCCGAAAAGGACGGCCCAACAAAAAGAAGCTCGCCCTACACTATACCTACGAAGTCCCTATATATTCATTTACAGATTTGGAGAGACATGTAAGACCAGTGTATACTATACTTATCCCCCGTGTTCAATTATACATACAGGGGTGGCTCCCATACAAAAATGCAAATTAAAGCCACAGGATCAAATATAGCTATGAGTATACAACCTGATCCTCTCTAAATTTAGAGAAACATGTAAGACCAGTGTATATTTAATGCTTATCCCTCGTATTCCATTTTACATTCAAGGGCAGATCCCATACAAAAATGCAAGTTAAATCCCCAGGATCACATATAACTGTACGTATACAACCTGATCCTCTCCTCCATTTGTACATCCCTCATCCCGACGCGTTTCTCCCCCTTTGGTTGTCAAAATATCCGGGGTTCATCAGGGATTCCTTACAGGCTCCGATCAGTCATCAATTGGTAACATGAAATCTTAATAGATACCGGCAGCAGGTAAATGATGTCCCACCAGGGGATCTGCCCTTGAATGTATAATTAATACGAGGGATAAAGCCTTAAATATTACACTGGTCTTACATTTCTCTAAATTTAGAGAGGATCAGGTTGTATACTCATAGCTATATTTGATCCTGTGGCTTTAATTTGCATTTTTGTATGGGAGCCACCCCTGTATGTATAATACACGGGGGATAAGTATAGTATACACTGGTCTTACATGTCTCTCCAAATCTGTAAATGAATATATAGGGACTTCGTAGGTATAGTGTAGGGCGAGTTTCCCTTTTTTTGTTGGGCCGCCCTTTTCGGGACGATTACTCGACTTATGATAGGTAAGTGTTAATAAGAAATCTTACTAGGGCAGGTAATCGTTAAAATTAGTCCCTAAAATATTAGTAGCGGTCTTTGTAGTGTCTTCCCCATTGGTCCCAAATGGGATTAGTTTATGGATTTTAAGTATATTTAATAAAGGTTAGATTTTAGAGGTGTTGATTTTGCTAAGCTTTTTTCAGTGATTTCTCTCTCTCATGCTCCTGCCTCGCTGTCTTGCCCCGGCCCCTGCCTCGCTGTCTTGCCTCTCTGTCATGCTCCGGCCCCTGCCTCGCTGTCTTGCTCCGGCCCCTACCTCTGTCTTGCTCCAGCCCCTACCTCTGTCTTGCTTTTGCCTCGCTGTCATGCTCCGGCCCCTGCCTCGCTATCTTGCTCTTGCCTATCTTGCTTCAGCCACTGCCTCTCTGTGTTGCCCCGGACCTCTGTCATGCTCCTGCCTGTGTTGCCCCGGACCTCTGTCATGCTCCTGCCTCTCTATCTTGCTCCTGCCTCTCTGTGTTGCCCCGGACCTCTGTCATACTCCTGCCTCTCTGTGTTGCCCCGGACCTCTGTCATGCTCCTGCCTCTCTATCTTGCTCCTGCCTTTCTGTGTTGCCCCGGACCTCTGTCATACTCCTGCCTCTCTGTGTTGCCCCGGACCTCTGTCATACTCCTGCCTCTCTGTGTTGCCCCGGACCTCTGTCATACTCCTGCCTCTCTGTGTTGCCCCGGACCTCTGTCATACTCCTGCCTCTCTGTGTTGCCCCGGACCTCTGTCATGCTCCTGCCTCTCTATCTTGCTCCTGCCTCTCTGTGTTGCCCCGGACCTCTGTCATGCTCCTGCCTCTCTATCTTGCTCCTGCCTTTCTGTGTTGCCCCAGAGTGACCTCTGTCATACTCCTGCCTCTCTATCTTACTCCTGCCTCTCTATCTTACTTCTGCCTCTCTATCTTGTTCCCGTACACGCGCCTCCGTGGCTTCCCCTCAGTCACTGGCCGCGCGCCGCTCACACACCAGTTTTTATACCCGTATCACAGCTGGAGGCGGGCACAGTTTTCCACGCTATGAGAACCCCGCCCACTGGCGGCCGGCTCCTCCCCCCACAGCTCCTCTTATCACAGCTGGAGCCGGGGACAGTTCTGCTCTTCTGGTGACAGATCGGTGCGGCTCCTCCGGTGAACGCTGCGGGGATGAGCCCCGGCGGGTACCTGCGGGGGGCAGCGGACCTTGGGGCTCCCCCGGAGATCCGAGAAAGAGTGCACACCTTCCCCAGGTCTGTGTTCATTGCTCTCCTCTTCCTGGGACTGCTACAGGTCGGCTGCACACTGGGCTTATTCTTCTACGTTAAGGCACAGGTAATAGATACTGTATATATGTAACCATAGAGAATGGGGACGCTCTTGCTGCAGCTTATGTTGTGACTGGAGAGAACTTTGGAAATGCTGGAATAAATTAGGAGCAAAGAGTTGGATTCTCATAGAGATCTGAGACAAATAACCAAACACATGTGGTGCTAGAATTGTTATAATACCTGTCCAGTCAGGCTGCACCATAGCTATGTGGCTACCCCTGCTGAGGTCTACAAGCCAATATCAGGACATGCTCCATACAGTCCCAACCCCTACTAACTTTGCCACCGATAGAATATAAATTAGTAGATATACAGATATATTATAGGTCTGTTGCTATAAATAGATGCAACATAGACCTATTGCTATAGATTGTAAGCTCTTGGGAACACGGCCCTCACACCCTCTCATCTGTAAGTAGCTTTTTACTGTATAATGTCTGTCTTTTTGTCTGTACTTATACCCTCTATCTTGTAAAGTTCTGCAGAATATGTTGGCACTATATAAATAAAGGTTATTATTATAGATAAATATACAGATATTTTATAGGTCTATTGCTACAAATAGATAAAATGTAGATCTGTTGTGATACACAGGTAGGTGGTGGATCTGTTGCGACGCACGGGTAGTTTGTGGATCTGTCGCGACACACGGGTAGGTGGTGGATCTGTCGCGACACACGGGTAGGTGGTGGATCTGTCGCGACACACGGGTAGGTGGTGGATCTGTCGCGACACACGGGTAGGTGGTGGATCTGTCGCGACACACGGGTAGGTGGTGGAACTGTCGCGACACACGGGTAGGTGGTGGAGCTGTCGCGACACACGGGTAGGTGGTAGAGCTGTCGCGACACAAGTGTAGGTGGTGGAGCTGTCGTGACACAAGGGTAGGTGGTGGAGCTGTCGCGACACACGGGTAGGTGGTGGAGCTGTCGCGACACACGGGTAGGTGTTTGAGCTGTCTCGACACACGGGTAGGTGGTGGATCTGTCGCGACACACGGGTAGGTGGTGGAGCTGTCGCGACACACGGGTAGGTGGTGGAGCTGTCGCGACACACGGGTAGGTGGTGGAGCTGTCGCGACACACGGGTAGGTGGTGGAGCTGTCGCGACACACGGGTAGGTGGTGGAGCTGTCGCGACACACGGGTAGGTGGTGGAGCTGTCGCGACACACGGGTAGGTGGTGGAGCTGTCGCGACACACGGGTAGGTGGTGGAGCTGTCGCGACACACGGGTAGGTGGTGGAGCTGTCGCGACACACGGGTAGGTGGTGGAGCTGTCGCGATACAGAGAAAGGTGGTAGAGCTGTTGCTGTGAATCCAGGCTAAATGCCAATAATGGACGATTATTTGCCATAAATCAATGCACAAATATGGAAAACTGTCAATATAAGTCATTACCAAACTATTAGATAACAGAAAAGAACAAATACTGAATTGGTGCTCACCAATAACCCTTAGGGCATGCTCACATAGCGTCTCATGGTGGGTACGCGGCACAAGACGCTGGGTGTTTTAGAAGTACACGCTGGCCAGTGCGTACTTCTAAAGCGCTGAGGGGGTTAAGAGGTGAGGCCCCATTCATTTTCATTATCCCCAATGCATAAGCGCCGAGAAGAAGTGACGTGTGACTTCTTTCACCCAACGTGCAGTACGTGTCATGGAAGACGGAGGGTAATCATAACTCTCTATGAGAGCTTTGATTACCATAGTTACAATCCGTACTTCGGGGCGTATTGCAGCAACCCCTTTTGGGTTTGCAGTGTCCATGCATGATCCTTGGAGGTACAATGGAGGGAGCACTGTCAGACATCAGGCAAACATAAACTCTTGAAGAAAAGATATTGTTCTCCAGCACCAAACGAAAAAAAGAATTAAAACATATCCTTTATTTCAAACAAGCTAAAATGTCATGGCTCCAATTCCATGACACGTTTACTCCACGAGTAAAAGCATTTTTTTTTTTACTTTTTTTGAATTAAAGGATATGTTTTATTTCTTTCTTTTTTTCGTTTGGTGCTGGAGGACAATATCTTTTTTTCTAGAGTACTACCAATCCATAATTATGATGTTTATGATAGCAAATGATTGATGAACCGATGAAGATTCACTCCACTGATCAGAACAGGAATATGATGTCATCATACAAGTGCAGAAATGTAGGAGAACAATATTTACTGCAGTGTTCACAATTATACTATATGGAAAACCATTGTCATCCTTATAGATATCTTGGGCCACATGTATGAAAACTGTCTAGGTCTAAATTTCACTTTGTTGCCCATTGCAACCAATCAGAGCGCCCCTTTATTTTCTCCAGAGCACTATATGAAATGAAAAGGGCGCTCTGGTTGCTATAGGCAAAAAAGTGAAATTTAGACCTAGAAAGTTTTCATACATGTGGCCCCTTGTGTTTTATGCCCCTTTAATTTCTAGCGTCTCAGTGGATCAGTGCAAATTTGGAGAGCAGGAAAATGCATGCTAGACGGGGAAAGTGTGCTAATAGAAGACTTTGCATTCAGGACAATGCTGGTTGTTCTGTATAATTTTTATGGCTATTATGATGAGTGTTGGAAGAATCCCTAGCACACAGGTTTCAAACACAAGGCGCTGAGTCTGGCCCCATATCTCATTTTATGTGGCCCGCAATGGTACAACAAAAGAGGTTTACATACCTAAATTTTTTCAGTCTTGGGCTATGTCTACACAGCACTGGATTTTGGTCAGTTTTTCAGCAGATTCCATATTTTGAATCTGCCGAAAATCTGACCGTACCCTGTGAAAATCCGATCTGCACAGCCCAGATTTGTTACTGAAGGTTGACAAAACCTAAAACCGTCTGGCGAAATAGAGAACATGTTGTATAATCTGCCGAACCACCGTCTGATTCTCGGAGCCCTACCGTCCTCCGGGAAAAACCACACACAAAAAACTGTAGTGCGACGGGGTCCAGCGATGTGACAATGCCGTCAGATTTTGGGCAGAATTTTCAAATTTTCAAATTAGACCTAGCCTTACAGTATAATTCAACCATTTCAGGGCAACCATAATGTAGATGTGGCCCTCGGTGAAAGTGAGTCTGACACCGTGACTAGAATTCATAGGGCCCATAGCAAAATGGTATGGGATCCTGGGACCTGAAAACAATAAAGTAAAATGGCAGCATAAGTAGCAATAATAGAAGGTATAAATAATATTGTCACATATCCGGGAAACCACATAGTAGAGCTAGATGGCAGAAAACCACCAACTACTTGATCCCTACAAAAAGGAACAATGTTTTTGTACCTGAGTAGGCTCCCTCAACCTCTGGGCCCTATAGAAGCTGCTACGGTTTTACTTCTGTCCTTGCTGAGACCTCCGGCACATGTGTTTAACTCCAATTACATAGGTAGCACTTCCTCTATAGTTCTGCTGCCAGTCATTACTTGTATGTAAAGTGTGCACTCTAGTGTAGTATTTTGTCTTAGATATACAGTATCTATGTGATGTGTCTGCATTTCATAGAGTACCTCCTTCTTTCTCAGAATTTCAGAGGATTTTTTTTTTTTTTTTGCAGAACCTCTTTCTTTGAAACAAGATATATTTTGACTTCCTTTTGATAGCTCATTGTAACATTTAAGTGTCTATGCTGTACAATTAGGCCTAACTCACATCTGTGTTGTGCATACTGTTGTTCTCTGGGAGACAAAAAAACGGAAAGAAACTGATGTCCCTCTCCACACAGACATGTGACCTCTGCATCAGTGCCTGCTGCGGCCAGAGAATTATTGCAGTAGTCACATGTCTGTGTTGAAAAGGAGATGGAAGTACAGATGTAAGGTGCTGGTGACAGGTACACCCAGGTGGCCGGAGTGCAGATGTATGGCTGTTGCTTGGCCCACCAGTGATGCTGAAATGTCTAGTGCCCTTTCGGAGAAGTAACCTCAGGAACCTTGGTGGTCTTCACAGGCTTTTGACACTTGCAGCATACAATTACAGTTTCTCCCATACATTCACAGTTATGGAGGCACTTATTGCTTAACACCTGAACCCTTGAGAGCAGCCTATTCCTGAGTTCTGACTGGGGTCCCCTAAGGCCTAACTGTGACTTCTCTGACACAGGTAGAAAAGTCCCCAAATTCCTCACACTTGTGTGTGTTCCCAGTCAGACCTGGTGTGCTTCACTCTACGTCACTTGCTTTTTCTTCTGTTCCTTTTGCTCAACGCAGATGTCTCTTTGACCTGACTTTCTTGTCTTTGATCTCTCCCTTTTCCCACCAGCTTGTACTGTAGCTGGTTCAGCGAGTTTTTTTCCGTGCCCGATGTATAGGACAGCCTGTGCTTGATCCACAGCCGGCTTGTGGTCAAGGGATCTCTTAATACTATAACTTGTTAACTGTAACTCACAACAACTAGACTGAACTGTCTCTCTTCTTCTGAGGATACTCTGGTGACTCTTTTCTCTAATAGTTTGTAGCAGAGAAGGGGAGTCTGACGTGCAGCTTTGTCCTGCCCCCTCATTTTAACTGAGAGGTCTCTCCCTATATACAGTTAGGGGAAAGACCTGTCAGTCAAGCTCAGATGGGCATGGAGAAGCCATACATTAGACTTGTCTCCTCTATCCACTGTGCTCCCCTCTGTACTTGACTCCCTTTTATGGGGTGTTTTACTCTAAAATGAAATAGCATTTCGGCATAAAACAGACCTTAAAGGGGTTTTGCCGTGAAGTAAAATTGACGTGGGAAGTTTGAAAATTAAATAATAAATATTTTCACCATTCATCATTATTAAAAATTCTGCACCGTTTTTGTATTAGCTGCTCCTTTAGTGATCCATTGTTTACAGCTCGTCTCCAGGGGATACGACCAGTGATGAGAGCTCCTCAGTCCTGGTCGCACATGCTCAGACATCACCTCTCTTTTCAGGCAGAAACTGAGTGTTCAAACCCCAGGTGCTGTCATTCTACTCCTGTCCTTTGGACTAGTTAGTTAATAAGTCAAACAGTGCAAATAAAAAAAAAAAAAACTAAATGAGATATGTGCATTGATAAAGAGGAGACAAAAAAATCCACAGGTTAAGTTCCTGCAGGGATTTGAACCAAGGACCCTTGTGCTGTAAAGCAAAAATGTTACCTCTGAGCTACAGTGTAGCTACTTACAATTCTATACATAAACAGACCTTTCTTTGACTAGAGAAAGGAAAGGCCTGGTGATGTCATCCTGCTGGGTCACATGATATGCAATTAAAACAAATCACACCTGCCCCCTACTGAGAACCCAGAGCTGAATCGCTGGATACAGGAGGTATGAAATGAGATTGTGGCAAAACCCCTTTAAAGAGCCATGGAAACCTGCAGCTGTTTCATGCTGCCAGTGGTTTGGGCATCATGAATGAGCTAATAGATAGTTTTAATTATTTTCCACTATTCTGGACCTATGTAATATGTTCTTAAGATTTGTAAACTCCAAGTCTATTGTAGTTACCAAAAATTCCATTTCCCCCATTTAGTAATAACTTGAAAATGAGCTCAGTTCTCTTCTCCTGTAGTTGACATATATGTCCAATCAGTCCTCTTGGTCAAAGGTTCTGTTTATGGCAAGTTTTTTTAATCCCTTAGTCATACAAGCTAGGAAAATGTCCCATTCATCTCAGATGTATTGCCCCAACAGATAAAATACACAGTTGCATAAGGCACATATTGGATCCTGTTTTGAAAAAATATCAGATACCACAAGGTACACATTATTTTTTGGGATAGGTTTGTATTGAAAAGCATAGTTAAGTGTTTTTCATAACAGAATGTCATGAAGGACATTCATTTTTCTTATAGGCATAAACTTTACATTATTTGAATCTTATAATTTTGGGGTTCCCCTTGTGCCTCACTCCTCCTAGCTCAACCTTCTGAGGCCCAACTCTTGGTGGACTCCTGGGCATGTTGGGCTCTTTTCAGGGAGGAAGGCAGAAAACAAGAGAGTATGTGCAGTGATGTAGAGTAAGGGGGTGTTCACACGGCTTATTTCAGGACATATTTCGGGGGGTAACTGTGCTGCAATGCGCCCAGAAATATGTGCTATGATCACCTGCCATCTTCTCTGCTTCGTATTGAACGCTGGGGGAAAGAAGTGACAAGTTCTTCTAAAAACACGGTGTCTTACGGCGTGCATAGGTACACACTGCAAGACGCTGTATGAACATGCCTAACAGTATGATGGGCCCCGAGAGTCCACTCCACTGCTCAGGCGAGCAGGATTTTGGTTTGTTTTTTTTATGTTATACCTGTTTTCTGCTGCACCTGTATTTTGCTGAATAAAATACGGACGACCTCGTATTTGGACTAAGGCCAGTGTGTGTCTCTATACCTGATGAACTTTGTTACAATCCCAGAGCTATTATTGCTCACAGTTTGTACATTCTGGACACCAGCAGAACTCCATTCACTTCAAATCACTCCACGTTCAGATGTCACCAGTTCCTAAATCCACAAGATGTTTTACATATCTCTGTCAAGTAACAGCATCTAGCCAGGTATTAAAATATATACTTCACCTTTATTTCATTCCAACGCCACAAAAATATGATGTTTCCAGTACAGCAGAAGTCTTTTTAATTACACACATGTGTAATGTGTGTGAAAATACATATACTTTGCACGCATGCTCACAAAGTTCTGCCTTTACAAAATTCTATATATAAGTTATATCATAGTTGCCAACTTTTGAAAATGGAAAAGCAGGAGATCAAAGAGGGCGGCGCGCTACGCGCGCCGTGGCAAAAATTTGCATGGGCACGCCCATCTTTCTGTGTGCCACGCCCCTTCAAAAAGCCACACCCCACTCCACCTAACTACATAATGGCTTTGGAAGAAAGCCAGGTAGATGCCCTTATAGCCAGGTAGTAGCCCTCCATAACCAGGTATGCCCCTTACCAGGCAAGGTAGATGCCCTTTTGAACAAGTAGATGCCCACCTTTGTTATGGGTAGTTGTTGTACTCAGGTAGTTGTTTTAGTACCAGAATGTATGAAGGACACATTTTATAGCCTAAACCATTATTTGACACCCTTTTTGGGCCGTGCCCAGCTCCTTGCCCCTTCTGAGCCCAACTTGTGGCTCTGGTATGTTGGCCCCTGTAGGGAGCAGAAAACATGGGTAGTGTGCCATGTTAGAGTAGGGGGTGTTCCCCATGTATTTCAGACATGGGGTAATGTCTGCACCCCAACTGTAGCTCAGCAGAGCTCCTCCTGTAGTAATAAAAATAAATAATAAATTCCACTTACCTGCCCAGGCCACTGCAAGCGCGGACCAGCCTACGGGGGGCCAGAATCTCCTCACACACGGGGAGCAGTGAGTCACTCACGCGCGGTCACATTTTCTTATATGTAACTGCTGCCTGTGTATGTTGCTAAAAACGCTGACATCGAGGCTAGGAGTGGTGTCTCTACCTGCATACTGTTCAACCCAACAGTGAGCTCACGGCAGTTGCGTGACACCAGCGCCTCACTTCAAATCACCCACGTAGATGTCACCAGTCCTCACGGATGTACTACCATAGGTAACAGCGCGCAGGTATTATAAAGACTCCCCATCCACGCCACTTTTTTAGTACGGGCGAAAAGAAATTGCCAACTGGGAGGTCGGTGTGAAAAATAGCTTGCACGCACCCCGCCAAACTCCTACAAATTCATGTATGAGTTATATACACCCTTGCTTTAACATCTTAAATATTAAAGTCAGATTATAATACCATAACTGTCACATTTCTGAAGATTTTGATCTGATATCAGTATTTACTATGTGAGCTTATAGTAACTTGTGTTCTTCTACAAAGCAGGGTGAAGAAATATAATTCTTCTTGCATGTCAATAAACAAGACTTTGGATTCTAGAGGAAAATATAGTACAATTCTGAGGGTGGCATGTATGAACGGGGCTGCGCCAGATATCTGACGTCTTTCCAGCCCAATTTCAGGAGCAGCCCTGTTCGCTACATTTTTAAATGTCCCGCACACCATTATCAGGAGCATTACAAAGCGCCCGCGGCACTTTGTAATGCGCCTGATTTTGGGGGGCGCTTGGGAGGCGGGGCGTACTACAACCGTATGAAGCTATAGATTTATAGCTTCGCTACGGCATTTATAAGCCCATTACTGGAACAGGTAGAGCACTTTGAAAGTGGTTTACCTGAGCCAGAAATGTTGTTCTAGCACATGAATGCGCCCGATTTATGACCTGCTGTAGTGCGGGTTCATAAATCAGGCGCATTTTAAGTCCTTATTATGCGCATGAAATTTGGCGTTAAAACGGCAAATTTCATACATACCATCCTGAATGTCAGGACCACATAAACAATATTTTTTATAAATTCATTTTCCATACAATTCTCTGCATAGGTATCAGTTCCTCTGTGTAAGTTCCTTGTATACTGGCTTTTTTAAAATTCTTAGTAAAAGGCTCACTCTGTAAGTACATGAAGTACATGAAGTCTTTATGGCTCTGTAGGCACTCTGTGTAAAGCCTCTATATGCTAACCTATAAAATCAGAGGCATACAAAAGTACAGTATAGCCTCAGATTTATGGTGCTTTATTACAGCTCTATACAACTCCGAGCTTATAGGGAGCCAAAATTCATGAATGTGTATGAGGACAAAGAGCAGCTGTATCTAGTGTTACCCATGTTACTCAGCAGTGGCACAGTGGAGGTAAGTTCAATGTTGTTTTGGATGAGAGGGAATGTGTAAATTGGTTTGCAAGCCAAGAAACTGTATCATGTTCCGGAAATAGATCAAGTGTTTGCTAGATTTCAATAGAATTGGTTCCCAGGCAGTAGTTTTTATTTAACTTGACATAACAAAATTAAATCCTTGAAATTAATCCTAAATTAAAATAAATAAAAACTAATAAAATTAATCCTAAAATTAATCCTTACCTACTTGTTTATTGGTGAATGATTTAAAGGGGGTTTTCTTCTCCTAGGTCCTTATAACCTGTTAATTTTACAGTGGTCCCTTTGAGTAACAATGGCCTTGGGATACAATATTTTCACCGATGATTTTTCACAAGGCATTGTATCCTGAACCACACTCAACATGTAGGGCCTCATGCATGAAAACTGTCCAGTTGGTTCATGGTGGTAGCAACCAATGCTAGCTCCTCTTTCATTTCATATACTCTGAAATAAAGAATGGCAACGTGACTCTTATTTGGTGTGCTATGTGGCAAAAAAAATAGTCTTACACCACTTTTATAGTGAGTGTCTATAGTGTTCCAGACACTTCTAATCTGCAGACAGTGCATATGCTCCATGACGAGTGTGTTAGGCATATTTCCATGGACTCCCAGGTAAGACATAATGCGGAGGACATCCTGTCTCAAATACGTGACTTTCTTCATTTCTGGAATATGTAAGCTCATTACTGATGCAATAGTATTTTTAGGGATGAGTTTGTGGAAACACCCCTTTAAGTGCATGTGGTGATGTGCAGTTTCGTAGCACCTCTCTACAGTAGAGTGCAGTACTACGTGTTCTGTATTGCTCCTTTGGGCATGAGATGAGGGCATCATTTTCATCTATTTTGGTACACTGTGTAAAAAGTACATAATCCAAAGACATTCCTATCCTCAAAATAGTGAGGGATTTCCAGCAGCTCTTTCTGGCTGTTATATGTAAGGACTTGCTTTATCTGTTTTATGCATAGTACTTAATTTTCTTTCATCTTCATTTTGCATTACGTTTGGCGACATTATGGGGCTTTGGAATTAATTACCAGTTTTCCATAGTGTTATCGTTTTATTATACAGTGGTTGTCTGGGAACCAATTAATATTGCATGTTGAGAGGCAAATGTTTATTTGGGGTTTTTGTTAAGTCTCACTATTATATCAAAATCTGATGTCATCAGCAAGACTCCAGTGATCTCAATGCGTGTGCCTGGACTCCCATTCCTGGCGCAAAAGGTGGCTGCACTCCTGGAGCCATTCTCCATTACAGTACTAGCGAACTAATGAAATAGCTAAACATGGCACCAGCAATGGGGTTTCTGAAATTCCCTTTCTAAGGAGCATTGGAAGTCTAGTTTCTAGTATCAGTTTTCAGGAACAGCAAGGGGTTTCAGCCTCAGAAAAGCAGACACTCATGTCCCATTTAACCCCTTAATGACCATCCACCGTCTTTTGACGTTGGGCGTTGCAGGTCGTTAATCTGCAGTGATGTCAAAAGAAGTCTCTAAAGAAAGAGGGATTTTGTGGCTCCCAGCACCGCATCTGTTGCTAGGAACAGAGATGTACTTAACAGTTCCATTCCTAGAGCAATCTCTGTAAGTGCTTAACCCTTTGTTTTCCGCGGTCTGTGACTACGGCATAATCAAAGGGCATTCTCCTGTTCCAGCAGGTGATCGGGACTCCTGGTGACCTGATGGAGCCCAGGGAATGTCTGTACTGTACAGTCAGACCTGTGGACCTAGAGAAGCCCCAAGGCAGTCTGTATAGTGAGTCTACATTCAGGGCATACTATATGCTGCCCTGACTGCTTCCTGTTTCAAACTGACACATATTGTAATGTATTGGCATATTCATGCATGCTAATAAATTATCAATTTTAAAAAAAAATACACAATAGTTATTCCATAATGGGATTAAAAAAAAGTAAAAAACAAAAAAAGTAGAAAAAATAAATACAATAAAAATAAATAATTAATAAAAAAGTTATTGTACACAAAACAACTACACATATTAGGAATCTACAGAACCGTAATTAAATGTAGAATTCATTCAACAGATTAATAAGTGTGAAATGTGAATGGTGTAAAACATTTTTTTTTTTAAATAACCCAAAAAATAAATTCTGCAGTAATTTATTTGTAAACTTAAACCACGTCACCAAAAATACAACTTCTCCCGTATAAAGCAAAATCCTCATACAACTACGTCACTTAAAAGATAAAAAAGGATTTGACGTGTCCCTTTCTTGATGTGAAACCCCAAAATAGTCCACATTAGGCAGCTGAGGTGTGGCTGGATTGCATTGAAATGGGGTTAATTCACATCCAGAACATCAGCAAAACCCCTTGTAAAGTGAAAATCCATGGTAGAAATTCGAGGGTAGCACCTTGAATTTCTCCTAAAGATTCTACCATAAATTTTTTCTCAAAGAAAAATCTTTTATGTGAACATACCCTTACGTTATCTTCACGTGGCTGATTTGGACACTATTTTGGTGCAGATTCCGTTCAAAACAGCATCAAAAACTCCTAAACAAAGTCCCCAGTTCTTTTTCATTGATTCCTATGAAAAACAGCATCCTAGTTCACTTCACGCATTTTTTCAAAGCGTTTTTCACGCTTTTTTCAGTGGTGTTTTCAGTGCTGAAAAAGTAGTGACATGTCAATTCTTGAGGTGTTTTACATAAGTAAAATGCCCAAAGGAATCAATGGAGAGATTCAAAACCTCATCCAAAACCTCTTCCACAAGTGTTGCATGTTTTTGGATGCAGTTTTCACACGTTTTTCATCCATGCCTGAAAAATGCCCTAGCACAGTATTTGAATGTCAGAATGAAAATTGCATAAAAAAATGCATAAAATGTGCATCTCAAAAACCTCACAAGTGCTGCATACGAGCCGTTTTTCAGACAAGCATTTGAAGCGGATTTGGATGCAGAGAAATCATTGTCCAAATGATTTTGATGCAGTTTGTGTAAGGGTATGTTCACATAGTGTGTTAGATCCTGTTTTGGATGCATATTTGGATTCGTGTTTCAGACCCAAATATGCATCTAACAATGTGCAGTGTGGTTTTTACAGTGCTTTCAATGTAGAACATGGATGGTGTTCAGACTAGTGATCACCGATGCGTGTTTCTGATGCACCTGCCTGTTGGATGCAATTTACACAGCGCTTTTGGATGCGTTTTTCGAATCCAAAACGGATCCAACACGTCGTGTGAACATACCCCACGTCTCATCAATAAATGGCTGTTTTAGAATTCAACACACATTATAGGTAAATCAATAAAATCTGGAATTTAAAATAAACGGTCATAAAAATAAGGTCACAGCTTCTATGTAAAGACAATTTTTTTACTACTTTGTGTCAAAGTAGTGTAGTTTTAATATTTCTGTTCCCCTGATCCTCCCAAGTACTAAATGCTTCTACTGCCCATAGTGTTTCTTTTCTTCTTATTTTTAAGTGGTAAGCAAGCTTCAGAGGGTTGTCACATCTGGTCAGCTCCTTCTTCTGTGATAAACTGTTATCACATCCATGGTTGACTTTGCAATGCATTGTTGTGTTCAGTCTTTGAAAGGGCGAGTCACTTTTTGCATAAGCAGATGTAACAAGACTTCTAGAAGTTATAGATTGCAAAGCAACATCATGGTGATGGGTCTGCTTTGTTAATCCAGCTCAAGTGCTTTGACCAGGAATATTTAGGCTAGCTGGACCACAGAATAAAAAGCTTTCCAGAAGCTGCACAGAGGATCTACTTGTAGTTATTATCTGCTCACCCCTCCTAATTACCTATATTGCATTTAAATCAACATTGTTCTTCTTTTTGGGGGGTTCAAAGTGTTGAGCAGTAGCGTTTGTTTCTCTATAACCTATTTAGGCTTAGTTCCACTTTAAAATGATTGAGTTCTTGTAAGAAGAATGTGTTGGACAACCACAAAGAAATGAAAGATGAGTGAAAGTTTATAAGGTTTTGCAAGCTCTACTCTACATGCTTATGTTATAACCACAAAAAACAGTCACAGGATGTGTGGAATAGAGACAGAATGTTAATCTCAGGCTTTTAAGAATATTATTCCAGCTTTACAGTCACATTTATCTTGTGGAAATCTCCCCTAGTGTGCTTGTTTTAGAAAGCGTTTGCTCTTAGACGAACTTTATGAAAAGTTGTAGTTCTGGGGTTGTCCAGTAGTGGGCCTTGTTTTAGATATAAAAATATTTCTTTTATGGTATACACACAAAGTTTACTCAATGGCATCTCCATGATTTACGCGATAGTGATTCTGTAATCTTTCTATATTTATTTTTCTATTCAGTCTTTTCATAACGATCCAGCTCCAAAGCCCATTACACGACATGACACAGTAATTCTAATGCTTCTGGTGCGGTCAAGCATTTTGTTGAACTACACCAGTCAGATTTTAGCTATTTCTTGTTCTATTGCATAGAACATGTAGAAAGACCCGTGAGAGGTGGTGATTGGAGACATAGGCTCCTATATCGTGAGGCACTTTGGATACTGCAATTGGGATCTAGGCATTCTGCTGGCCTTAATTTTTGAAATGATTTAATGTATTTCTATTAATTTCAAAATGTATTTAATTATACTTTATATAAGTGCTAAAAAATGTTATGTCTCGTTCTCATATATTACTTTCATTATAGTATTAATTATAGTCGAATTTGAATCCATACGTATTCATAAGTTATTATATTTGCTTGTTTGTTTCCTGTCTATTTTTTCATATATAGGGTTAACATTTATAAAACATCCCACTTTCCGGTCAGGGTATGCCTATCTAGGGAGGTTGTTTTTAAAGAGAACCTATCACATAGATTATGCCCCCCTTGCTGTGGGCAGCACTGTGTCCTTTATTCTGTAAGATGCTGTAGTTTTTCGTGTATTTAATGCTCAAATCTGCAGTTTTCAGCCAGAAGAGTCATTCGAAGAGTCGTTCAAAGAGTCAGTTTTTTCAAACTTCGCCCACCTGAGGCTAGCCCCACCCACCTCAACTGATAAACCTATTACTTTGAATAGGTAGAAACATGTGAATAACTGTCAGTGGGCGGGGCTAGCCTTTGGTGGGCGGTGCTAACACCTATTCATGAATAAGATTTGAGGGGTAAATACTCTAAAACTACAGCATCTTTCAGAATAAGGGTCTCAATGCTGGAAACAGCAGGTCTGTCACTAGCTTGTGCTGTCCTCAGCAAGGGGGGCATAACCTATGTGATAGGTTCCCTTTAAATTCAGTGTTGGCAGTTAGAACCACAATGCTGTGAACAAGGACCATATTGAGCCTGAAATACGTAAGCGTGTGGTTCGCTTGGCGATTCTACTCCACAATTGCACATCTATGATTTTTACAATGGTTTTCTAATAAAAGTCGTTTTTTTTCTTACAAATGGTGATGGATAATCTACCTTTTTGCCTTTTAATAGACATTTTAATGTGCATGAAATTTTAATGTACAAAGGACACTGGACTTCATTTATCAAAACTGTCTAACAGTAAAAACCCATCTTTGTTACCCATAGCAACCAGAGCTCAGCTTTCAGTTTTTCAGAGCAGTTTGAGAAATGAAAGCTGAGCTCTGATTGGTTGCTATGGGCAGCAAATACTATTTTACTGCTAGACCGTTTTGATAAAGGAGGCCCATTATTTACATTCAGCAGTGAAAGACCTCATGTAAGAAGCTTCTGTGTCCCAAAGACAGTAGTTCCTGCCTATCCGCTTTTGCAGACACCAGTGTTACACTAGGCTTGTTGGGCCTCACTGGACCAGATCTGATATATTCTTTGTATTTCTTAGGCTGGGTTCACATAAGGAACCAACATTACATGATGGTATATGTCTTAATACCTTTGTGCAGATATTCAGGCATATACGCAGAGTGTATGGCTGGTTCTTGATGGGAATAAGCTCTTAAATGAGTATTACTATCACAAGTGCAGCTGGAAAGGCCAATTACTGTGAACTAAGCAATTTTCAAAATGCATGTTGTTAAAAATTTCCTAATACAGGCCTTTTTTTGCATTTGCAACTTGTTCTCTTGTTTCAATGTTTACTGACCAGAACTGTGTGCTTTCAGTGATGGCCGGTAATGACCTTGCCTGTGGCTGGGATAGAGTAGATGCAAATTTTGGTTCATGTGTACTATGTGTATTCCCGCTCCCTCCAGCCCGGCCAGGCCACAGGAACTTGTTTTCAGACAGTCTGGTAACGCTGCATTACCATCCATAACTGAAAGCACACAGTGTTGCTTGATTAACAAGTAGACTACAGCAAGTTGAAGGTGCAAAAAAGGTCTGTATTAGGTAGGGCATACATATTTTTTAATAGCATGCATTTTGAAAATTACTTACTTTACAGTAATTGTCCTTTCCAGGAGCACATGCCGTGATGAGAATACCCCTTTAATTCTGCAAGAAAACCAGACAACCCCCTTTAGTAACCAAAGTGCAAGCCCAAAATTGTTGTTGTTGAATGCACAAACAGAAACTTTACTTACTGGCTAAAAAAGCAACTGAACTACGTAATTTAGACCATTTCAAACCAATAATTTAAACCCCTGCAACCCACCTACATTTGCAAAAAAGTTGATTCATTCATTGAAACTGTGTAGTTTTCTAATCAGCTGGTGACAGTCAATGGGTTTGCAGATGCATGGTTTGTACTTTTACCACTTCTTTAAAACACTAAGTAGCCTTCATATAGATCTTTGGGTAATTCTCCTTTATAGCACCTATCAAAGTTAGCCTTAATTAGAATAATGTTTTGGTAATTTTGCATACATGGTAATGTAGTGTACTATTAACTGTGACAGAGCCACCCTGCTTTGTGGTCTTAATGTTCATTATGTTTTCCTTTTTGGGTTTTTGTGTATTTCCATTTTTCAAGAAACATGATCCCCAATCTCATTTTCATCAAGCAGGTTTCAGCTATTCTAATTGGAGAACAGATTAACACAACTGTGATAGACATATGCAGCTTTGGAGGCTATGGTGTAATAAACAGACGCTGTCTCATTATTTAGAACATATGTCCAAAAAAAAAAACCCCTATGCTTGGAAACCTAAACCTTTTTCCCTCACAATTGATTACAAGATGTTTTTAATTTGGCCAAATATATTGGTCTCCAGGGACAACCCAGAAATTCTGTTCCTTTTTTTATAGTTTTTTTTAATAACCATCATTGTCTAAATCAGCGATGGGCAACCTTTTTGAGATTGGTGTATCAAAAATCGCTAAAAACTTTGAGAAAAAAACATAATTTTGCGATATTTATAGACCATGGCCAAATTTTACCCTCCCAAAAGGGGGACTATCATTGTACAAGGCCTAAAACATTATTACCAGCATACAGGACCATATATGGGAGAATTTTTTTTGTTATGCACTACGAAATATAAGTGATTTTCACACAAGTTACATTTAGTTTAATACAGGAGATTTTCTTTTCTGATCGGAGTCGTTCACTTTTCCCTCTTTTCTCCATCCCTTACACTCACCCGGGCCCCTTTATTAGGGACACCTGTCCAACGCTCTTAACACTTAATTTCTAAAAACCCAAACACATGGGGGCAAATCGTCATTTTGGCATGAAAACTGGCAAAAAATCTCCTGCTTCAAAAACCCGGGTCTATGGGGGAAAAAGGTGATTTGAGTCCTTTTAAAATGGATGGGTTTTTGGTGCCAGAAGGGTGGTCTATATTTTTAAAACCTTGATCTCCCGGGATTTTCACGCAAACCATTCTACGTTCAGGAATGGTCCGAAAAAGAAAAAACATCCAGTGAGGGGCAGTCCTGGGGGGAAATCCCTTTTGAGCCAAGGCAAAGGGAAATGGCAATGGTTCGAGTGATAAAAGGAAACAGTGACTAAAATACCCACCCGTAAAACCAAAGGTAGGCAGAAAGCTCTCTGAAACCACGAACGACAACTTTGAGGTGAGGGGCTACACAGCAAAACCAAAAGGGGTGCCCACCCCTTTCAGAAAGAACGGAAACGGGGGGCCCCAAATTTTCCCCAAGTCATCAAAAATTGGACATAAAGTTTGGGGAAAAAACGTTGCGGGCTGATAGCCCCCGTTTTCTGCTGGACATTCGATGTTAGGTCAAAATTTGGAAAAACAACATAAACAGGATCCACCCTGCCTTTGTATAAAACGGTTCGGCGGGTGGTGGTGATGGTTGGGGAATATTTTTTGCACTTTTTGGGCCCCCCGGTACCAATTGAGCACCTTTTTCAACACCTTGTTAAATTTATGCACAAAGAATTGGGGCGTTCTAAAGGCAAAAGGGGGTAAAACCCCGTTACTAGCATGGGCCAAATAAAGGGGCCGTGGTGTTTTCCTACTACGGGGGGGTTTATTAGCCCCCTCCTAAGGGGTTTTTACAGGAAAGTATTGACCCCCATGGGGATTTCCCCTTTAAAAGGCCCATATTAGGTAGGTTTAAGGAAAGTTAGGCCCCCCCAAAAATAATAAACATTAATAGGGGCCCAGTATATAGCTGGCAGGTAATATGGTCCCATATCATAAATTAAAAAATTTATGGCCCCCAGTTTTAAATACTTTTGGGAAATAGCCCCCTGTAAATTTTTTTGGGGTAATATGGCCCCAGTACATAATGGTTAGGTACAGGGCCCCCAGAAATTATAGTTGGGTAACAGGCCCCCCATAAATATTATATATTATATAATAATATAAAATAAAAAAATATTATAAAATAAAAAAAAATTTAAATAGATAGCAGGCCCCATTTAAAAAATTTTGCCGGGGTAAAAATCCCCCTCTTTTTATTATTATTAGGAAAATAGGCCCCAATACAACAATTAAAAAAGGGTTTTGGGCCCCCTATTAAAAATCTTAATCTTTTTTTTTGTTCTAATATTTGGGTGTTTGCAAAGCCATTTCAATTTTGAATATCTAATAACTGATGGTCAAAATTTTCCCCGGTTAAAAAATAAAGGTTTTATTGTATAACACAAAATGTGCAATAGCAAAAAAAACCCCCAAAAATTTGCCCGGGTGCAAAAGTATGGCACCCCAACAAAAAAATGACTTTAATTTTAAGACCCCTTTTGCAAAAATAACAGCCTCTGTCGCTTCCTGAGTTTTAAAAAATTTTCTGGACCCTTGAAAGGTATTTTTGCCATTCCCTTTACAAAAAATTCAAGTTCTTTTAAATTTTGATGGTCGCCGAAGGACAGCCCGCTTCAAAAGTATCCCCACAGATTTAAATAAAATTCGGCTGGGGGACGGGGATGCCATTCCCAAACTTTGTAATTGTTCCCGCATGAATCCTAGAGATTTGGACTGTTTTTGGGGATCTTGTTTTTCTGAAATATCCATCCCCGGCGAACTTAAAAATTCATCCTGATTCTTGTAAATTACTAAAGAATCTGTGATACTGAGTTGAACCCATGGGGCCCCTTTAATTTTAAAACAAAATTCCGGGGGGCCCGGAAAATTGGCCACACCCCCCAAAAGAAATGATAAAAACCTCCACCAAATTTTACAGTGGGTGCAAGTGTTTTTTTTTGGGAATGCTGTGTTTTTGGGGACGCCTTTGCATAACGCCTTTTTGTATGACCAAACAAAAAAAAAATTTTTGTTTCATCATCCACATAACCTTTTTCCCAAAAATGAAGCTGGCTTGTCCAAATTTTGGCTTTTGCATCCCTCAGGGACTCTTTTGTGCTTGCTTTCAAAAAACGGCTTTTTTTTGCATCACTTTTTCCCCAAAAAGCCCCTCCTTTTGGCAAAGTTTTCTTATTTGTTGCCCGATGACAGTGACACCACCCTGAAAAAGAGGGGCTGAAAGGCTTTTTGGGAGGGGGTCTTGGATTGCCCCGGGGGACTGTTCTCCCCATTCTTTTTCCCCTCTGCCTTTTTTTAAATTTTTCTTGGCCTGCCCTTCTGGGCTTAACAAGAACTGTCCCTTTTGGTTTCCCTTTTTCCTTACTATTTTCCTCACAGGGGAAACTGACATTTTTAAAATCTCTGAGACAACTTTTTGTATCCCCCCCTGAACCCCAATTTTTAAACAATTTTTGTTTTCAAAACATTTGAAGTTTTTTTTTTGAGGACCCCCATGAGCCACTCTTCAAAAGGGAGATTCAAATAGGTAACAACTTGAAATTTGGGCCACCTTTAAATTCCCTTTTTCACCCCCTTTGGGAAATAACCGGGCCCAAAGGAATTTCCCAAAGCTCAGTGGGGGTTAAAAAAACCAATTTTTGTGCTTCAAAAAATCAGAAAAAGTAGTTGGGAAAGATTAAAATAAATTAAAAGGGAAAAGGGTACCCAAATTTTTGAAACCAGTAAAAATTTTGGGTTTAATGCATTTTGCACATTTTGTTTTAGTAAAAAATAAACCTCATTTCAATCCGTTTTTATTATGTGCCCCTCATTTTAATTAGATTTATAAAATTTGAAATGGTGTTGCAAAAAACAAAATTTTTAGAAAAAAAAAAATTTTTTAAAATTTTAATTTGGGGTCCCCAAAATTTTTCATACTGTATATTGTTAGGAAAACTTGGCTCCCAGTATTTTATTTTTTAGGAAAAAGGCCCCAGAAATTAAAAATTGTTAGGTAATTTTCCCCCAAGTTTAATATTTTTTGGGAAAAATTGGCCCCAATAGGCCACTTTTATTTTATGACACCCAAGGTGGTAGAGAGCCGACTGCTTCCCTTTAAATATATCCCCCAAGCCGGGTCAGCATTTTTTAAATTCCCTTTCATGGCTAAAAAATTTCCAACAAAAAACTAGGAAGTGGTCACAGTAATGTGACTCGACTGTGTAGTCCCTGTGTTTTTCGATGGAATTTTTTCGAGAAAGTCCCAAAAGGGGGGTTTTTAAAACCAAAGTGTAGCCAAACCCCGCAAAAGAAAATAAATAAAAAACTTTAATGTATTCAGGATGACGGGCCGTGATCCCAAAACCTAAAACACAGTCCAAAAAATTTTTCCCAACATGAGGAAGAAAGAGATGTATTGGATCTAAAGGGGGGGTACTTTACCCCCCGTGGAAAATTTGAAGCCATGGGATTTTGCCCGTTAAAAAGGCGGGAAGGTTTTTTAAGGGTTTTTTTAGAAATAATTGCTTTTTTTTCTACTAAACTAATTTTGTTTAAAGTTTTTAAAAAACCAACCAATTTGCACAGCACTTTAAGTAGTTTATAAAATTTTTTTTTTAAATGAAAAAAATTTTTTTGAACTAAAACCCAATTTTTAAAAAGGGGACCAGTCCCCCAAACCCAAAGAATTCATAAGTTAAAAAGGCACCCAGCACTTTACTGTATTTTTTCTAACTTTTATTTCAACTATGTCAAAAAATTAAATTTGAAAACAAAAATTTTGAAAAATTACTCTCAAAATCAAGCAATCATTTTTAAAAGAACTCAAAAGGTAACAAAGCAAAACATATAAAAAAAAAAGGGAAACCCTTAAAAACATGGAAGTAAAAGGAATCAACAGTAACACTATTCACATTTCAAACTAATTTTAATGAAAAAAAATTAATGAACCTAAGAAAAAAGACACATACATTTCCCAACCTCTTTTTTTTGCATTTTTATATCGACCCCATTTAAAATTTTAAAAGTATCAAACAAAAAAATTTGCAAAACTGCAAATTACGTAAAAAATTATTTTAAATTAAGAAAAAATATAGCAAAAAATTTCCTCAAAAAAAGGGGGAAAAGAATAAATGTAATTTTTCATAAAACAAAAAAAGGGAAAACATTTTATGAACCCCTTTTAAAAGCAAATGACCGGAAATTTTTGACCATGTTTCATCCACTTTCCCCACCTGTCTTTGATCTGGGTGATGTGTACTACAACTAAACACCATTAAACTCTTGTTTATTTGTTTTATTTTTATCAACCTTTTTTCTGCACTTTGACCTTTTAATGTTTGAAAAAAGAACAGTAGATCATTCACCCCGGAAGGGTTTTATAAATCAAAACCGTCGGTTTTACTTTCTTTTTAAAATTTTTTTTAGATTGGCTGAGGGTTGTCGCCTAGCCTTTTTAAAAAATAAATAAATTTTTCTTTGGGTCTCCCCTGCCTGCATCATTGGGATTCCGGGGGTCACATTCGCCGGGTTTTTACCATCTTCTTTTTTTCCCCTACGTCGCTTGGCGGGACACCGCCCGGGAAATAACCTATCAAGGGACGGGGTACAGTAAAACCCTTATGAAAATAAAAGTTCCCTTTACACTAAAAAGCGCAAATCAAATTGGGAGTAATCAAAACTCAACTGTAAAACGTTCTACCCAAAAGTACTTACCCCTTGTTTCTCCTTTTGTCTTTATAATTATATATATATAACCCAAAAATTTTTCTCGAGTATAAGGCCCGGGGTAAAACCCGGGGCCCACTTTTTTGCCACAAAAAACGGAAATTATTATGATTTAAACCCAGGGGGAAAAATGTACGGGTACTGGTGAATTTTTAAAAAAAAAAATAATACCAAAAAATTCAAGGCAAATACAGTTTTTTGTCCCCCATAGGAGAAATTTTGGCGGATAACATTTTAAAAATCCTCAAGGCAGATATAAAAACACTTTAAAACCCCCATTTGGCGGTTTAAAAAAATGTAAGGTTTTTAAAGGAGTATAGGGCCCCCTAAAACAGGTTAAGGCCGGTAAAATCACCTAGGGAGGGAAGGTCCCCCTAGCACTAAAAGGCAGGAAAGGGTCATTTTCAGGCTAAAGCATGGTAAAGATCGTTATAGGCGAAAAGGCCCCCTAGCGGGTATAGGCAGTTTAAAGGGCCTCAGGTAGGATAAAAGGCGGGAAGGGGGTAAAGGTCCTCAGGTAGGCTTTTGGCAGGGTTTGGGAGGTTTGTCCTATAGGTAGGGGGTTAGGCAGGGGGGAAGCGGTATACCCCAATAGGCGTAGGGGGGGTATAAGGCCCGAAGGTCCCAAGGGGAGGGTTTGGGAGGGAAAAGGTCCCATAGGAGGCTGAGGGAGGGGAAGCAGGTAAGTCCTATGAAGGCTGTAGGCAGGGATAGGGGGTTAGGGCCTCTAGGGAGGGTATAGGCAAGTAATTTCCCCTAGGGGGTATAAGGGTACTGTAGGCAGGAAAAGGTCCCTTTGGGAGGTAAGGCCTCTAGGAGGTATAGGCCCCCACTAGGGGAGGCTTAGGCAGGGATAGGGAGGGGTAAGGCGGCATAGACAGGTTTAAAAACAAAAAAAAAAAACACCCCACAAAAAAAAAAAAAAACCCCTTACCCTGGTTTTTCCCCGTTTCTTTCCCCCTCCCCCCCCGGGTTTCTCCCTCCTTGCCCTTTGCCGGCCCCCCCGCCTGCTTTTTCCGGCCCGGTTTGGTGTGTCTCAGGCCGCGCAAACCCCGCGTGAGACAACAAACCCCCCTTTGGGGGGAAACTCCGGCGGCCAAGGGCGCCCGGGTCCACTTTTGGCCAGGGAGCGCTCGCTCTCTCGCCGCAGTGGGATCCCCAATTTCGCCCGGAGGAGTCCATCGGGGGAAAAATAGCTGACAGCGCCGGGCCATCGCAGCAACCCGAGGGGTTTTAGCTGTACTCGGCCTTCATATTGCGCTGTGAGGGGTCACATAACAAGCGCCCCTTTGGGCCGGGCCATCGACAAGACTCGAGACGCCCAGGGGGAATTTCTGCACATTTTTTTTGGGTGAAAAACCCGGTTATACTCAATATATATATAAATAAAAATATATATTATAATATAATATATATATAATAAGTTAGGTAACATGGCCCCCCTTATATATTTTGTTAGGTAACAATGGCCCCTATATATATAATATATATATATATATATAATATATTATATAATAAAATAAATATTTTATATAAAATTAAATTTAATTTATATATAAATTATAATTTGGAAAAAAAAAGAAGCGGGGGGCGGGCCCATAGATAAGCCCCTACAAAAAATGAAGGTACAAAAATAAACGTGCTTTTTTTGAGGGGTTTGAAGAAAAAAGGCACAACACTCTAGACCTTGAAAGGCTATTTTTCCATTCCCCTTTAACACGGCTGCCGAGATCGCGATCCTTTGAAGGGACTAAAGGGTGCTGGCTTCCCCACTCGGTGAGATATAGAAATTTTTCGCCCCAATGAAAAAAGGGCGTTGATTCCGGCCCCCACCCTTTAAAACAAAGGATTTTCCTCTAGGAAAAAAAGTTTTTTTTATTAAAAAAATTACAGCAACTCTTACCACTTTTTAAAATTTAAAACAAAGATAAAAAAAAACACAAGCTTTACGCTTTTCCGCTTTGGCAACTTCGTTTCCAATTTCCCGAAAAAACCGGGTGTTTTTTTCTTAAAAAATAGATTCAAGAGAAACACTACCCCAAAAAAATTACGTCAATGCGAAGAAAAGCAAAAATTTAACTTCCCAAAAAACAAGTGCCGCAAAAAAAAATTTTTTCCCAACAGACAACACAAATTCCAAAAGCACTTTCCTTTGACCCACACTTTTTAATTTTCATCTCATTCAGTGATCAAAACAACACTAAATAAAAAATGTTTATCTCGGGAAAAAGCCCCTTTTCTTAAAAAAATACATCCTAAAACCCCCAATTTAATTTTAAAAGCCCCCCCAAAAAATCGGGGGTTTTGTTTTCCCCCAAGCCGTTTTAAAAAAAAACCCTTAAACCCCAAAATTCTCCAAAGAAATAATAATACAGGGAGCCAACCGTGGGGAACTTTTAAAAATGTAAATGTTGTAAAAATTAAAGGCCCAACGAAAACAAATCAAAAAATCACCCTATACTAATTTTTCATACACTATAAAACATCGTTTTGAACTGAAAGGGAGAAAACATATTTAAAATATGTACTAAGTGCATTTTGCAAAAAAAACAAATAGGGTGGGGGGGACCACTTTCCACTCCATGTTCGTTTAAGGGGCACCACCTTTTACTAAAAGGGACGTGCTTCAAAGAGGGCCCGACACTTGCACAGAAAAACTGGAAAAAAATTTAAAAAACGGTCCTTTAAAATCACACCTTTTGTTTAGGGAACCACTGATCATAAAGCCCCGTTTCCAAAAACTTTTCACAATAAAAAATTGTTTTTGGATCCATCTATTACAAA
The DNA here is from genome assembly GCA_025379985.1 of Phyllomedusa bahiana. Taxonomy (NCBI): domain Eukaryota; kingdom Metazoa; phylum Chordata; class Amphibia; order Anura; family Hylidae; genus Phyllomedusa; species Phyllomedusa bahiana. The sequence goes on along the minus strand of JAODAL010011674.1, from coordinate 66,486 downwards.
CTCTGCCCCCATTGGGCAAAAAACCATCAAAAGAGACATTTTTTAAAAAGGGAATTTTTGTTATCTCTATCAAGAGCCACCCCCGGGTAAAAATTGGTTTTCCCAAATTAATTTTTAATACTATCTTATAGGTTTTAAGGTTTAACTTTTTTTTTTAAACAGTTTAAGCAAAAGTAAAAACCCCAAAACCGAATTTTTCTCTTGATTAAAAACCGTTGAGATTTTCTCTTTCGCTTCATAAAATACATCAATGAGGAAAAAGGCTGCAGAGTCTCTTTTTTGCACGGGAACCCGCCCAGTTATTAAGGCCAATAAAACGCATAATTTAACTCGCGTAAAATTGGGAAACACACACATAAATTTTTAAATGGGCACTAAATATGTGTAAAAATGACATAAAAATCCATAAAACCCCTATTAAAGGGAATTTTCCCTTTTGAACAAAGCTTTTTTCCCCCAGCACACCTACTACCCCTTTAAATTCAAAATTTCCCCCTTTAAATTTTTTGAATGACGAGGCAACACCCTTGTGATGTTTCTTGGGGTTTAAACAACAATTCCCACCCATTTTAGAAGTTTCTTTCTTTTTTTAAAACCCCAAAGGGGGGTTGTTCATTTTTATCTGACTGAACAAATTTTGAACAAATAAAAACCACCTTTTACTTTTTTAAATAAACATTTTATTTTATAAAGATTAGTTTTGGTACGAATAACCAACCCCAAATTAAGATGGTTAACTTTCTTAAAAACTACGCCAAACATTGTAAAAGGTTTCTGATGAAGCGGGGGTTTTCCCCGCCGAAACGCGTAAAGCTAGGGGTTTTTTCCCCCCCCCCCCCTTTTTATTTTTTTTGAACAGGGGAAAGAGTCCCCTGTCCTTTAAATAAAGAAAACTTTTTACCTACAAAGCCTTTTTAAAGGGAAATTTCCCCGGGATAAAAACCCTTTTCCCCCATCGGGGGCGAGCTTTTAAATATATAAAAAAATTATATATAAAAAATTATATATATAAATATTTATATATATAAACCCCGGGCCACTTTTTTAAGGTACACCTGCTATAAGGGGTTTGGGCCCCCCTTTTGTTTTCAGAACGCCCCCAAAACTTCGGGCAAAAAATTTCAAAAGGTTTTTGAAAAACGATCCCTCAATTGGTCCCAAAGGGGCCCAAAGATTTCCAAGAAAATATTCCCCACCCCAAAGAAAACCACCACCACCCCCCTAACCTTTGATACAAGGCAGGATTGTTTCCATCTTTCTTTTTGTTTTTTGACCCAAATTTCTGACCCTCCCATCCGAATGTCCAGCAAAATTTGGACCATAAACCCGGGAAAAAACGTTTTTCCCAACCCTTCTACTGTCCAATTTCAAAAGAGTTTGGGCAAATTGGAGCCTCATTTCCTTTTCTTGGGCTAAAAAGGTTGTCCCCCCCCCTGGGGTTTTTCCTCTGCAGTAGCCCTTCTCCCCCAAAGTTCGCCTTTCCCGTGCTTTCAGAGATCCCTTTTCCCTGCCTCCCTTTGGTTTGTAACGGGGGGCAAATTTTAAAGGTCCGTTGCCTTTCTATCACTCAACCCAAACCCCCCCATTCTCCTTTGCCCCTCTGGCATCAACAACTTTTTCCGCCCAAAAGGACGCCGCTCATTTGGTTTGTTTTTTTTTTTTTTTGGGACCATTCTCTGTAAACCCAGAAGGTTGTGCGGGAAAATCCCGGGAAACCCACATTTCTGAAATACTCGACCAGCCCTTCGGGCACCAACAACCTTGCCGTTAAAAGGCACCCCAAAACCCAACCTTTTTCTTCCCCATACTGATCCGCAGGGTTTTAAACCTGCGGGAAGATTGTTTTTGACCCATGCAAACATCCTAAATGCACTGATTGCCGCCATGTGTTTTGGCTGAAAAAAAATTAAAGGGTTGGTTTAACGACATTTTTGGACAGGGTTACCAAAAAATTTCCGGGTGAGTGTGTAATATATATAAATATTTTAAATTTTATATATAAAAAATAATATATTATAAATAAAAAAATATATTTTTTTGGGTAATAGGGGCCCCCCATATATATTTTAATTAGGAAATTTGGGCATATTAAAAATAAAAAATCCCCCATATTCCCCTTTTTCCCCCGCCCCAAAGAATTTTCCCGTTTAAATTACCTCGGCCTTGTACGGAAAAACTCAGGGGGGTTTTTCAAGCTATGGACGCACATACAGCGAAGAACCGTGGGCGCTCCAAGCCCCAGCAGCAGCCGGCCCCAGGTTCAGCACCCCGGCATTTTTTATCCGGGCCCTTCCTGGGCAATCCCCCTGCTCCCGGTGTCATGAACATGGCTACTGTCTCATTGCTGACCCCGGGCCCATAGTTCCCCCTCAGGTTAAATCAACAAGTATGGGACCTTGTAAACAAAATAAAGTTTTTATCACATTTCCACTGTAGACTACATTAGGAACATCAGTTGCAGATTCCTGTCAAAATAATGCATCTCGTTTGAACATGATGGAGCACATTATAGGTCAGTATATGCAGCACAGCATTGTAGCTTCCATCATACACAGATCTTAATACACTCTTAAGTAATACTGCATCAGAGCACACTTCTGTTGAAGGGAATACAGGGACTACACAGTCGAGTCACATTACTTGACCCTTCTGGTTTTGATGTGCATATGTGTAATATCATAAGAGTAAACATGCTGACCCGGCTTGGTGGATATTAAGTACAGTGGCTCTCTCGCCCATTGGTATAAGTTAAAGTGGCGAATTCTTGTAAAAGGGAGGATTACTGGCTTTCGGGCAAAGGGTGGCAGTATTTCTGAAACTGCGCAGTTTGTGATCTGTTTTCCTGTGCTGCTGTAGTGAAAGTGGACGAATGACATAATTGTGAATAAATAATGCAGAAACTGGAGAGCGCCACATGCCATTAATGTGAAAGGTGAACGAAGATCTGCAATGGTGGACTGACATTTTAGTTATGCAGCTTAGAGGGGGCTACTAGACGTGTATCTAAAACAATCGTTCGGTAAACCATACTGCATACAGGGCTCTTTGCTATCTGAGGTGCAGTGACCATCTGTCTGACTAAGTTACATTGTCAGAAATGGCTTCCAATTCAATGACCATATCGAAATTGGACCACAGCTGATTGGCAGCGGGTTGCCTTTTCCAATGAGTCATGTTTTCTGCTTCATCAAATGGATTGACACTGGTATGTCAGACAAGAAACATCACAGAGCAAACACACTGCAACCATTGCTGGAAGAACACAAGCTGGTGGTGGCAGCGTTCTATTATGGAGAATGTTTTCTGTTGGCCCACTCATCCATGTGGAAGGCACTCACAACTAATTTGGATATAAATCTATCCTCACAGATCACATAACCCATAAATGATTGTCTTCCCTGGGGAAGATGGGATCTTCCAACAAGACAATGCAACATGTCACATGGCTATAAAGTTCAACATTGGTTAAAAGAGCATTAATAAGACTTCCAAGTTCTATCCTGGCCCCATAATTCGCCAGACTTAGTATCTGAGGGACCACCTTGATGGTGGTGTTTGCTCTTTGGATTCTCCCCACGTATCCTGCCGTGGGATTGCAGTCAACATGGCTTTAGATACCTGTGACAACCTAACAAGACCTTTATGAGGTACTTATGATAGTCTACAGTGTCTTCTTTTAATTTAGGGTAGATCTGTGGTTGTCAATAAAACAATGTAGCAATAATAAAGCTGTCACATAATGCACCATAATATAATGCAACAGAAATTTATCTCAACTTTTTCAAAGCTTTTCAATGGGCTTTGTTGGGAGTTAGGAACGGATAACACTAAAAGCCGTTATATCCTGGTCAGGCTAGACTTTGCTTCATTTGTATAAATTGTATATGGTTTAAGGTTTTTTTTACACTTTTCTAGAGATTTTGCATTAGTATGGCAAAACTTCTTGTAACAGGAGGTGGCATTGCCGCACCGCTAGTGGTTGTGTTTACTGTACAACTGAAAGAGAAGCTGTGATCAGATCTCACAGGATATTATGCTGTGTGGAAGCTCTCACAGGCAAAATCAGGTTCCCATGGTGGGTTGTGAGCATTGCATCTTTTGGCTGGTTTCCTTTCGAGTTCAAGAAGAGGAAGTGGTAGAGAAACTTTGCCTTTTAAATACCTTTAAAGTAATGTTTCCTTTGCCTATAATTATATATAGTATAAAAATACTTGGCCTCTGTTTTAGTAAATCTTTCTCTAACATGTTTAAAGAGTACATATTAATTATATTACTCCAGTTATTGCACAGACATTGCAGGCCACATGTATGAAACTGTTTAGGTCTAAAACTCACTCTTTTGCCCATAGTAACCTATGGGCAAAAAAGTGAGTTTTAGACCTAAACAGGTTCATACACGTGGCCCGAAGATGTGTAACTGACAATACATGGCAAACACTAAATTATATTGATTGCTGCATTTTGGTTTCTATCTCCACAATCCTAAAATAGGATCATGTTCTTGATAATAATCTTCAGTAGAAAAGCTAATTTTTAAGTTTTTAGTTAAATATAATCGCATTCATTGTAGTATTCACTGTTTTACCTGAATTGGAAAGTACAATATACTTTTACAATTACATGGTTGTTTTCCCCCAAGTGATAGCCTAATAGCTCTGAGGAAGTGGAATTATAAGCGGAAGAGATTATATATCTCCTTTTAATAAATAGAGCTGTAGTAACCTTTACTCTCTGGCATCCCCTTTTATATACGTGCGCCGCAGTTCCTTTTTTTGGTTATATGTTATTACTATAACTATCAATTATTCATTTGGTAGTATACTCTGTAAGGGTATGTTCACACGATGTACTGCGGTGCGTACAGTACGCGCCGCAGTACATCATTTCTTTTGGGAGCTCGCGCTAATACGCGCATACTCCAGTACCACTTAAAAGACACCACATGGTAGGCACATGATAGGTCAGGTGCCTTATTTAAATTTTGCAATGGGGCACTAAGTTACCAGTGGTTTTACTGAACTGCATATGCAGCACAATATGAATGCATGTTGTTGTAAGTTCGGTACAGAAGAACTGCAGAGATATTACATCTGAAATACAGATAAGCATGGGTATACTAAGCCTAAGAGAAGAATATGACATATATAAACACTAAGGGGCCGTTCATACGGCACAGTGCAAATACCGGTCGGAAATCCTTGCACTGTTTTCAGGCCGTGCACAAGGCCTCCGGGGGACGGCTTTTCTCCGTGGTTTGCGGAGAAAAGACCTCCCCCTTCGCATAGACATGTTCATATTCCGCCCGAGAACCGAGTGGACGAATGAACCTGTTCTATGTTTTTCAGACCGCCGGCGGTCTGAAAACCCGCCCGTCCGACAACCCATGCAGTGGGGACCACTGTGCGGGATTTCCTTAGAGGTCCATAAAACCGAAAACTGTCTGAAAAACCTGGTGGAAACCCGTGCCGTGGGGACAAGTCCTAAACACAGAGATTATCACAACAATGCATAGTTGATAGCTTGTCAAAAATCATTCAGGTCAAAAAACAATGTCTTTTTTAATTAACTCACAAATCGAAGATTTGAGAGTTAATGAATGGAGCATACAAAGTTAATTATTTCTGTAAAACTAAGGGCGACATGTAGGAATGGGGCTGCGGCAGTTTTCTGTGCTTTAAGTCAAAAAACCTGTTGTAGCCCTGTCCGACAGATGTATGAACGGTCATACACCAAAATCTTTTGCATGCTGTGCTACATGTGACACTTTTTTTATGCACCAATTCTATGGAGGTGTGCCGTGCCCAAGTTGTATGACACGCCACATTTCTGAATGTGTCACGAGAAAACGTGGCACGAAAGTTTTGGACTAATTCATACCAATTGCATAGTGGCAAGGTTGAGACAAATTTTGGTGCATTCACACACAATGGAGCACAAATGTGTCTCACAAGGGGATACATTTATAAAGTGCTGTAAGACCTTTTCATACATACTGATCAATGCTACACTAACTTACTGAGAAGTAAGACTATCGAAGCGGCACCACTTTTCATACATGTCCCCTAACTGTTTCATTAATATGAAAGTGATCAGAATTTACGTTTTCTCGTCATTGATACACATTAAACATGAAATTATGCCTTTCTATTGTAAATTGGACAATACTGATGTGTAGCTTTTTTTAATGCCACAAGAATTCATATAAGGGTCATATCAGATCACTTAACTGTGGTAAAGGCAAGCCCTAGTAATTATAAGTGTGGTTTTACAGAGGGATTCTGGAACATGAGAAGCCAACCTCAAGTAATCTATGCTATAAACACCATATGTATATGTGTACAGAATTTCTTTCCTGAAATTTTAAATAATGACCTTTTTATGGTCTAGCTTGTTCCATTAATTTTTTTTTTTTTTTTTACTTAATATTTTCAAGTTAATACAGTTGGTAAGGATATTTGTAAGATGTATGGAACATGGTCTTCCCTATTATGCTTCTAAAGATTGCTCTGACTCCATTAAGTCCTTGCATATGTTCAATATTTCTAAATTTTATTGTTTTAAAAGGTTTAAAATTATTGTTTTAAAAGGTGGAGCCAAACTGGATGACTACAGACGAATTTCAGTGTTGGAGGAGAATTCTACAGATAAGAGAAGCTCCAATCACTATGGATACATTTGCTAAAGAGGAAAGAAATGAATGTGAAAGAATACAGCTGGCATTCAATGAAGCAGTACAAAAGGTAAATGCACTTAAAAGTTGAATTATTTTTTAAGATTCTACTTCCTGTGTGGAGTAGTTTACAATTGCTTGTTTCCCGTAATAATTCTGTGTCTGTCACATTGAGTGGTTTTGTTGCTAAAACTAATTTGCTGTAAAAAATTATCTAATTTCCTAAATAGCAGATTGCTAATAAAATATTAATAAAATTAGTATTTTATCCCTTTAATAGTAATCGGTGGAGAATGCAGCAGTACTTCACAACGTGGGAGAAAAAATTTAAAAAGTTGTAGCAATTTTATCAAAGACCTCTTGACATATACCCCGAAAGAAATACACTTTCAACCAGTAGTTTAACAGTTCACTTTTTTTGTTTTGTAGCAAAGAAGTTCTCAAAGGGGTTCTGCCAGCAGGGGGACTAAAAACATGAAAGAAAAGTTAACCTATCTCTAAGGGCTGCTCCAATCCAGTGCCACCAGTGCTCCGTGCTGCTGACATTACATTCATGGATCACATAATGCTGCAGCCAATCACTAGTCTCAGTGGTCACATGCTGTTCATCCAGGAAGAGACTGCTGAGGTCTGTGATTGACTGAAGGGTCACATGATGCATCAAAGTGACATAATCGGCAGGGAGCACTGGGGCGGCAGCGCTGCTGAAATTAAGTGGCCTTTAAATGAGTTTATTTTTTTCTATTTTTAAGGACTCTGTCTGGCAAAACATTTTTTAAACTAACAGACAACCAATTGAAGATAGACTTACAATCTATGTGACCATTTAGATATTCCGTACATGCTGTTTTTACAGTTTTGTTTGTTGTTCCTTTGTTTTTTCCTTGGCTATTTAAGTGTGGAATGAGTTATTTATTGTAATGCTGTTCCGCTAATATTACATTTATGAGCATTAAACAGATTGTAACCTTGAATTTCCTGTCCTGTCTTTATTAAAATATGTGGACTTTTAAAGCAACATATTACATGAATATTATTTGAAGTCCTGTCTCATAATGTGTTTTAAACTTTACAGGCAGTACAAGGGCTAATTTCACAAAAGCAGCTTCATATTGGCAATGGTAAGTGGTTTCTTAATTACATTTACTATTGTGCACCTGCTGTAACAGTTTAACATTCATCAGTTTAAATTTTATTTTTAGATATCATGCAAGATCCAGACCCGTCAAGGAACTATAACCACCAGATGTGGCCAGCTGCCCATCTTACATTAGGTAACAGTACTGCAGGTAAGTTGCAGTATAGTGCAGTGCTGCATAAGGCTATAAAAAATTAGATCTGCTCATACCATTAAGATGTCATTTCCATAATAACAGAATAACAGTAACCTCCAGTATTCAGACCCAGAGAAAATTAAGATTCATAAGGAAAACTCCTTGAGTAAGTAGAAATGCATTGGAGTGGACTGTACTTATTTTAAGTATGAGAACATAATCACAGTCCCAAAAATTCACAGTCCACACCAATGCATTTCCACTTACTCAAAGAGTTTTCCTTATGAATCGCACCTGTGTGAAGTCAAGTTTTAATGCTACCAGTTCTCTGTATCTGAATATTGGAGATCCTGTTCTCCATATTTATAGGTGCTTTGCTTTAGGCAGTCTATTGCATCATTTTTCTATGCCCATTACCATGTGCATTACACATCAAACAAAATAAGTAGTGCTTGTGTCCGTTTAAGACCAGGAAGGGTAGAAACAGGAAACATCTTTGTCTTGACTATTAAGCATGAGAGTTTTCTTTTCCTTTTTCTGTCTTGATGTCACTTTTCTGCTTTTAGGTGCTCTTAACACAGCTTGTCGAAGTACATAGAGACACAATTAGAGCCCACTCGCCAACAAGTAAAGTTATTGTAATTTAATAAAGCAGGGTAATAACTGGATATTGCAGTGTCTACAATAATGAGTGGCGTTCACAACATGAAATCAAAATTAAGACCCTCTCGCATAAAAAGATATCCTCTCTCTGTATGCTCTATTAGAGCCTAAGGACATCATATTGGGGATCCTCCGCTTACGACTGCTCTCTGAGCCAGAATGGAGCACTTATTCATCTCAAGGCCACTGCAGGGGAAATGGAAATCAGCGGTTTGCTGGGAAGAGCTAGCCCTACTGTGGTCCACTGCCACTGCGGTAGTTCCGAACTGAAGGGGGTTGTCTGAGATGAGATAACGCCTATAAAGACATAGGATACACACATGATTTGACTAGGATGACTGGAAGTCCTAATTAATGGTGAAACTTTTAGTGACAGATAAACTTTATGGGAACTGTCTATTGAATATACTACCTGTTGTAGTACAGCTAAAAGTCCATATAACAAGTAGCCAAAACCGTACAAAAATGTTTGTGCTATTATGCTAATAGAAGCAATGAAATGATAGTGGTTTAGTTATGAGCCTTTTGTATTCATGAGGGGAACAGTCCCCCTGGCCCTCAGAAAGGCTGATTGACAGTCTGATATGTATTCACATATACACAGAAGACTGTCAGTCACTACAGAGAGGGGAGCAGTACATGAGCCCCTCATGAATACTGCAAATTCATAACTATATGTCGGCTGTATTCCTTGCATTCTCCTACTAGTCAGATGGTCTAAGATTTTGTGCTGTTTTGGCTATTACTAGTATGACACTATAGCTGTAAAATGTTGTTCTTAGGCCTGGTCTATATCTGTATCAGAACCTCTAAAAAAAAAAAAACAGCGCAGCACGCAGTGTTGTTTCTTACTTTTAAAATGACAGACATCATGATACCCAACAGAACCTATTGTAGTCAATGAGGTCCATTGCGCACTGCTAGTGTCTGTCATTTAACAGGCTTGGTGCTTCCTGTGGAATGGGACCTCTGACACAGATGTAAACTGGACCTTACACAGGGAAACGTATTCAGCTGAATGGCCCGCTGTAAACAGTATTGGACAGACATAGCTTTATTTTTAGTGTATGTGTATTAGTGTAGTAATACAGTGTCCAGTACATATTTTTTTTCTACTGACTTCCTATTCATTTTTTTTTTTTTGACTTTCTAAAATGTGGCGTTTTGTCATTTGAGCAGTCTTCTTTGACCACCCAGACATAAGGTCTGCAAGAGCACATAGTAACAAACTGACCATAACTTGGCTAAAATTATTACATGATTTTAACCAAACCATAGCACATCTTGCCAAAACATTGTTGGGATCTTTTTATATTCCTCTTTAAATATATAATTTTTGCTGGCTGCCAGTCTGCCTGTCCTAAATAAATATTGACCACTCAACCACTTGTCTAATCTCTGAGCAAAAGCATTTTCCACATAGTCTTACTATTTAAATGTTTTGATGAATGCATTTTTATTAGTACTTTTTAGGAATGACATCACTCTGGGTTATTTCTGAATATTTAACAACCAGATAGGTACAGAAATTCATGGCCCTTTTATTTCTTTTTCTTATTTTTGAAACTACTCCTAATGCAAAACAGTTAAAAGAACTGTGGTCCAGGTTTTGAAAATAAACCCAAACTTCTGCCTACTTTTTCCTTTCTACATTGAATCTTAAAGGATGTTCCACAGGAAAAAAGTAAAATAAATTTCATAATGTAATATGGCCAGTCTATAGTTTTTTTTGAAGTGGGCTCTTCAGAAATATTTTTAATTGGCCTCTCTGGGATTTTAGTATATCAGATGTAGTTGAAGTTCACACTTTCAACATTAATTCAGTGGGTTGAACAAAATGATAGCATAAAAATGTTAGGAACTAAAGCTTTTTTTAAACACAATCCCTACATTTCAGGGGCTCAAAAGTAATCAGACAAATTAAATAATTGTAAACAAATTGTTAATTTCTAATACTTGGTTGAAAACCCTTTGTTGGCAATCAATGCCTGAAGTTTTGAACTCAAGGACATCATCAGATGCGGTGTTTCCTCCTTTTTAATGCTATCCCAGGCCTTTACTGCAGCGGTTTTCAGTCCCTGTTTGTTTGTGGGCCTTTCTGTCTGAAGTTTAGTCTTTAACAAGTGAAATGCTGCTCATTTGGGTTCAAATCAGGTGACTGACTCAGCCGTTCAAGAATATTCCACTTCTTTGCTTTAATAAACTCCTGGGTTGTTTTGACTTTACATTTTGGGTCATTGTCCATCTGTATTATGAAATGCTGACCAATCAGTTTGGCTGCATTTGGCTGGATTTGAGACACACTATATCTCTGAATACCTCAGAATTCATCTGGCTTCTTCTGTTTTGTGTCACATCATCAATAAACACTAGTGCCCCAGTGCCACTGGAAGCCATGCATGCCTAAGCCATCACACTGCCTCTGCCGTGTTTTACAGATCATGTGGTATGCTTTGGATCCTGAGCTTTATCATGCCTTTGCCATACTCTTTTCTTTCCATCATTCTGGTAGAGCTTGATCTTGGTTTCTTCTGTCCAAAGAATGTTCTTAAAACCAAATCACAGCAGAAAATGGGAGACAAGGGCCTCACAAAAAAAAACCTTAAAACTTAACTTTTAATAATAAATGGATAAAATCACTATCCCTATCACACCTTATTAAGGAAAAACTGCCTATCCCAATTAGGGAACCCGCCCCAACAAGGGCGCCCCCCTAGAAACCTCCTCACAATACACCCTATCGGTCCCTGATATCACCATATAAGGGCTTCTAAAAAAAGGCAAGAGAGACTCGGTATGGATAACTATATTATAACAAATTGTCCTTACCAAAAAATGTAAAAATATACATATAAAGAGAGGCCCAATAGGTAGTCAAATATACAGTAAATACTTCAGGATTTCCAAACGGTACAAAATATCCAGGAATAAATATACAAAACTCCGAAATAGACACTACAAACACCTCCGAAGCGTTTCCCCCACAATTTCCTGGGTTTGTCAAGGAGTATTATAAAGATGATTATACATCCACTGAACACGGATATCGCAAAAATAGAAAAGATACTTAGTCTAGATGACCAATATCTAACGAGAGGCTAGGATATATGAACTTAAATGATGCATAAATACCATGTATGTCAAAGCTATGGTAAAGTGGAAAGACTCATAGATGGATGTGCCATGATGTAAAGGAGGCAGACTGCCTATTTGAATCTTGTACTGCAGGCTCCTTTACATCATGGCACATTCATCTATCAGTCTTTCCACTTTACCCTAAGTTTGGATAACCTGATATCTTTGACATACATGGTATTTATGCATCATTTAAGTTCATATATCCTAGCCTCTCATTAGATATTGGTCATCTTGACTGTGTCTATTCACCATTCTTCTGCGATCATCCACCACTGTTGTCTTCCGTGGCATCTAATTCTTTTTGCATTGATGAGTTAACCAGTGCTATCTTTCTTTCTCAGGATGTACCAAACTGTAGATTTTGCCACTCTTAATATTGTACCAATTTCTCAGATGGGTTTTTTCTGTTTTCGCAGCTTAAGGATGGCTTGTTTTACCAGCATGGAGTGTTTTCGACCAAATTTTTTCTTCACTGCAAAATCTTCCAAATGCAGGCACCACATCTCAAATTAACTTCAGGCCTTTTATCTGCTTAATTGAGAATGTGGAAGGAATTTTCCACATCTGCCCATGAAATAGTCTTTTAGTCAATTGTCCAATTACTTATGGTCCCTTTAGAAATAGGGGGCACATGTTTACATGTTAAGGAGCTGAAAATACTAATCCCTTGATCCAATATTAATGTGGATACCCTCAAATGAAAGCTAAAAGTCTGGACTTTATGTCCATTATATAACTATAACTTGAATATGTTTCAGTAAACAGGTACAAAAAACAAAATTTGTGTCTGTGTCCAAATATATATGGACCCAACTGTATGTATGCTTATATCTTTATTTCCAAGAGAACACACGTAAGAATGTTCTTTGTCAGTCAATTCTGAGCTAGTTATAAAACAAAATAATAAAAAAAAAAAGTATACGGGCATTTTATATATTTAATCATAAGCAAAAGTCCCCACATGTTGGAATTTTCCACAGTAATATAATGCATGATCTGCAAGGAAATACTGACAAAGAATTAGCACCAAATCATAAAGATTTTAATTTGGAAGTGGGCATCTAAAAAAACCTGCTATGCTCAACTCCCCTGGCAATCATAAGACAGCACTTCCCCCACCCTTTGTGCACCTGCCTCAACCTAGAAACATTTCAGCCTATGGTTATCTGTCAACACAACATGTCATGTTTGAAGGCCACGTGTAGAGAAACTGTGTGGATCTCCCTGCAGAGAACAGCCATTGTAATAAAGTAGAAAATATGCTCTCCTCAACTCTCCTGACAATTGTGAGGAAACACTTTCCTGGTCCACTGCCGGCCTCTCTATTGTCTGCATCAACCTATGAACATTGCAGCCTATGGTCATGTGTCAACGAAACATCTCTCTATGCCGTGTGGATCTCCTTGCAGACAACAGCCAGTGTCTAAAATTAAAAAAACACAATACTTACCTTACCAATCCCCTGGCTTCCCTTTAGTTATGACCCATATGAATGCTTCAGCCAGTGGTCATGTTTCAACACAAAGGGCCACATGTATGAAAACGGTCTAGGTCTAAAACTCACTTTGTTGCCCCATAGCATCCAATCAGTGACCCCCCTCTCATTCTTCCAGAGTGCTATATGAAATGAAAGGGGTGCTCTGATTGGATGCTATGGGAAACAAAGTGAGTTTTAGATCTAGACAGTTTTTATACATGTGGCCCAAAATGCTATGTTTGGAGGCTGAATAGAAGCCAGGGGATTGGTAAAGTAGGTTTTTAAAAATTATTTTCAACACTGGCTATTTTATGCAGGTAGATCCAAACTAAAAGTTGCATGATTTTAGTGTGAATCCTTGCTTTTTCCATAGCAGAAATTGACACAATGGTCAAATTTCATGGTCAAATCCAGACAGAAAACCTTCATCAAATCTGCTATATGAAAACACAGGGAAATTCCTTAACAATGCAAGGTCCACTAAATGTGCTGGAACTTGCAATAGACAAACTATTATCCCTTTGAACTCCTTTCCCTTGTTTCCTGCCTATGCCAGTAGCCACATCTTTATCGCTTCTAAATACCACTGTTTCACATGAAAAGTGACTAAATGGAAACTAAGATTAACTAGAAATATGTTTCTAAGAATTCTGTCAATCATGAAAGGTCAGCCCTAGAAGAGTTATTTTTATTGACATCTCCCTGAAATAGTATAGCTTTTCTAACGTGATGGTAGTATTGGAGATTTTGGAGAACACTGGAATGACAAACTGATTTATTTTAAACACGTGTACGTACGGGGCTGTGCCATTATTCTGGTGTCCTTTCAGCTCAAAAACTCGCAGCTCTGTTCTCTAGATGTACTAGTATGAGTGCCCAAGATTTAGGGGCGTTCCGGAGTCGTGTCGCACCACAACCGTATGACTCTACACATTTTTTACTGAAGGACGGCAAAACTAGGCGCATTACTGCTGGAACAGGTAGCCCAAGTTAAAAGTGGTTTACCTGAGCCTGAGTTGTCGTAGTGGAACTACAATGCGCCAGATCTATGGCCCGCAGTAGAACAAGTTCATACATTCTGGCGCATTCGACACTGCTTTAAAGCTATTTAGAACTGGCCTCTATGTGCCTAGATCATACATGCTGCCCCGACTGTTTAATGCAGGTAGTTCCACATTGAAGTATGCATGATTTTGGTGCAAATCTTTGCTTTTCCCTTAGCAAAAACTGACATGATGTAGAGCTTTGGTCAAAGATTTGGTCAAATTTCATCCACTTTGCTCTACTGCCAGAAAAAGAACCTTTAGAAAAAGTGCGATGTGGAGACATAACCTAAAATTAATAATTCTTTGACAATGCCAGGTTCACAAAATGTGCTGGAACATATGGATAGACAAACTATTATCTCGCTGAGCTCCTCTTCCTTGTTACCTGCCAATACCAGTAGCCACATCTCTATCCCTTTTTAGATACCACAATTTGATATGAAAAGTGACTGAAGTGAGGCAAAATAGAGATTAAGATTAGCTAAAAGTGTGTTTCTAAGAATCCTGTCCATGACGAAAGGTCCATACTGGAATATTTACTTTTATTGACATCTCCCTGTAATAGTATAGCCTTCTAAAATGATGGTAATATTGGAGTTTTTAAGACCACTGGGATGACAAACTGACTCTTTTGTTTGTTTTTTAGGTGACCATAGTGCCATAGTGAACTTGAGGTCTTGGAATCACAAAGAAGGTTGGGCAAATATACAAAATATGAGCTACAACAATGGAACATTAAAAGTCCTACAAGACGGATATTATTTTGTATATGCTAACATTTGCTTTAGACATCACAGAGCGGCACGGAAGATCACCCAAGACACTTTGCAGCTCATGGTTTATGTCTGTAAATCAAATAAGAGTGGACGACCTCCTGAAAAGTTACTCAAAGGGGGAAGCACTGCAGTTTGGTCTAATAATTCAGTGTACAACTTCTACTCAGTCTATCAAGGAGGCGTCTTTAAATTACTTGCTGGAGAAGAAATATTTATCAAAGCTTCAAACGCAGCACTGTTGGACCCCGCTCAGGAAGCCACCTATTTTGGAGCCTTCAAAGTTGTTGATATTCACCTGTAATGTTTAACTTAATTGGCAGCCACAAACCTCACAAAATAGCTAATTTTAATCTATTTTACCTACAATGTTTGACGTTTTTGTTATAGAGGTACTGGTTGAACCCTTAATTTCAATCAGGTGTGGTTGTTACTTAAGTGCCTTATTTATATGTCAACTAGTAGTGTAGAAGATTACAAGCAGACTTTGCATTGGCATTTTTAGGGTACATGCACATGGGGCAGATATGCTGTGGAAAAAAAATCTGCATGGAGCCCAAGTGACCTGTGATGCGGCTTTTACGTTTTTAGTGTGTTGTTTTCAGTTTCAGATACTCTGTATTTCTCACATATTTTCCCCATGGATGTTAATGAGGAAGTCAAAATCCGTAATGAATCCACATTGACTGGTTATTGTTGCGGATTTTACGGAAGATCCGTGGCAAATTCTAGGACTGACTTAACGGCATTATGGGCCCCCAGGTAAAGCTGCGCAGTGGGCACTGAACACACACATGATATCACATCTGGCAATGCTCTAACCACGCACAAATATGACACCACATCAGGCCACGCCACCAAACACCCTCAAGCAGAACCAATCATGCCCAGTTTCCTCCAACAGACCAGTGTCAAAGCAGTGGCTGTTTTTTAAACAGAAAAGAGCTTGGACCCTCTGCTTTAGACAATCCATAGCATCTCTGCCTTGTGTACAAGACTCTTTCGGAGCCAATTTTCAACATTATTTGGAGGAATGAGTATTTCATGCTGGCATGAGATTTAGCTATTTAATTTTTTAAAGTTTTTTTGTTACTAGATGTATACAATGTTATCCAGAAATATTTGTCTTGCAGAATTTATCAAGTAATGTCTACAAATATAAATATCATAATTTTGTTTAATCTATATAATGGGTACCAGAAATGAATGCACATTATAAATGCAAATATTACTTTGTTGTAATGTTTGTGGCTATATTTTTAATAAGTGCCTCACATTGTGCCTTGGCTTTCTATGGCTAATAATAACCTATTTTAGAATAGGGCTAAAGTGAGGAGGTACTGATGCAGCAAAGATAAACTTGACAAACAATAAATCATGATATTACAGCACAGAAAGTTATCTTAACTTGTTCAATGCTTTTTCATGCCCTTTGTTGTGATCTATGAAATCCAAAATAGAAAGAATGTTACCCCATGGATCGAGGTCCCAATAGGTGTAAGGCTACATCTACACAGCAAAGTGAAAATGCCCTCCAAAATCCGACAGCACTTTTACATTGCCGGACCACAGCATTGTTTTTTTTTCTCTGCAAACGGTGATATCAGGACCAAGCAAAACTTTGCTATATCAGTCTAGGATAACAATAAATAAAAATTTGCTTTTTTTTCTTCATTTTTAATGCCAGCTAACAGTTTTGATGTAAGAACTAGATCCAAATGTCTTTCCTGAAAACAAAAATACTTCTAGCATAAAGTCTACAATAAAATGACAAGTCAAGACTGTTTATGTACATGTTCTTTATTACACATAGTACATATGATGTGTAATGGTATACTACTGATCTGTGGATTACACGGATCTGTTTGAAGCCCTATAGCAGACATAAAAAGTAAACCCTTTTTATATGCTGCTAAACATTACTACCCTTTTAACCACCAGTGTCCTGCTAGACCTGACGCCCCATCTTATTTTCATGTTCTATGTAATTTTTTTTTACATTGTGCTTTACAATTGCAGACCACATTCCCGTGTAGATATTTACTACCTGAAAAGCGCCCCCTTTTCTACCTGGGCCCCATATTAGCTCTAGACTTGCTCATTGATATGTAGAATCTTGCATCCTATATCATACATATAGTAAATTCATTCATGCAGCTGTATTATGCTTTAGATTTTAAACCATAAATTCTTAAGAGAATTTCTAAAACTATTAAAACAGCATTTAATAATAGTCACAATACACTTTGTCCTCTGTGTCGTATGAAGTGACATTTGCACTCAGCTACTTCAGCTGTTCTATTCAGCGTTGCTTAATAAACTTTTTTTTCTTCAAGTGTGGGGGAGTTTTGACAGGAAGAGCTTTTTCTCCCTTTGAATTCATATTGAAAATGTGCTTTGGATAGATATCTTGCAGTATTTGTTTAACAAATGTGCCTGGGTTTAAACCTCTTCACACTTGCATACAAATCCTTAATATTGTATTTAAAGGAGCCATGTCTTTTGTAAAAAAAAAAAAAAAAAAAAAAAAGGTATCTAAATAGTTTGAATATTTTTAGCAATGTTTTATTTTACTTTTTTAAGAATGCTCCCTTCTCCCAAAAATAAGCTGATTATGCAGTGTCCTGCTGTTGGGACACCACAGGGGAGATTGGGGACAAGTACTTAAAGAGAGCATGCCCCCTTGCTAAGGACAGTACAAGCTAGTTTTAGACCTGCTGTTCCCAGCTCTGTGTCCCTTATTCTGTAAGGTGCTATAGTTTTAGAGTATTCAATGCTCAAATCCGTCAGTTTGCTGCCAGAAAAGAGTCCAGCTTATTCATGAGCAGGTGTTAGCCCCGCCCACCAAATGCTAGCCTGACCCACTGACAGTTATACACAAGTTTCTACTTATTCAAAGTAATAGGTTAATCTGGGCGGGTCTAGCCTCAGGTGGGCAGGGCATAAGTTAAACTGACTCTTTTCTGGCTCTTAAACTACAGCATCTTACAGAATAAGGGACACAGCACTGGAAACAGCAGGTCTGACACTGGCTTGTTCTGTCCTCAGCAAGGGGGGCATAAACTATGTGACAGGTTCCCTTTAATATTCATATAGCATCACCACATGGAAACTGAAGTTTTTTGCAGTGCCCACTCAAATCAAAGAGCTGTCTGTGTAACAAATGCATGTGTCGGCCCTCTGGAGAGAGAGGGACATAGTTGAAGGGGTGTTTCCATTTCACACATTGATAGTATATCGATAGGATATGCCACCAATGTGTGATACGTTTGGGTCCCACCCATTGTGAGAATGGGCCCCTAAAGGTCATTCTCTGTTAAGAAAGTAGAGTAAGTTGCTCAACTGTACTTAAACTTCTATACAAAAGAATAGAGTGGTGCAAAAGCGCAACCTACTCTCCGTTCTGAGCGGAGACTTTTGTGGGCTGTTCCCAAGATAGGTGGGACCTGCACATGTCACATTAATGAAATATTCTATCGATATGTCATCAATATGTGATTAGTGACCTCACTGGCACTTCAATTTGTTAATTTCCTGGTCTGCTGGCACAGATCAACCAAGAAAGACAATTGACTACAAAGCTATGGCTGCCATCTGGGTGGAAAAATCAGAGCCTTAAATCTAGCTATGCCTAATATTGATACAGAGGCTAATTTTACCAGCTGATAGAAACCTTAGGTATGCACTTATATACAGTCTGACATCACAATGGGAAGGTCCATAGTTAGCAACTGCTCCATCTATACACCTATGGACAGTCACACTGATTCTGAGGTACTAGTATTACTGATTTATTTCTAACTAACTGGGAGATAAACATGACAATGTTCCATATATGGTATATTTTGCCTATTCCATTTCACAGCACGTATCATGTCTGTATTTTAAACAAATGGTATAATTTTTGGCTATAATAACAGGTTTTTAAGTGCCTTTATTAGTGTAGTTTGTAAATATCAGTATTTGGCATAATAGCACGTAAACATTTTTCTATCTGGTATAAATAACTAACAAATATTTTGAACAAATGAATACAGTGTTCCCAAATGCCTATTATATTATAACCAGTCTTTTGTTTTGTTACATTCTTATTTTATATTAAATATTTAATTTTTGTACTGTATTATTACTGTTTTTCATTTGTACATATATTTAACTTGTGCTAACTGTAAATATAGTTTGGTACTTCCAGTTAAAATGTTTTGTATTAAAATTTAATATATTTTGTTTAAGCGAGTCTGCTTCATTCTATGGTATGTAATTACTCCTAACGTATTCCCAAACGTGAAGTATTCATGCTAATAAAGACAAAATAATTACAGAAGACTTTATTGTATTTTAAAGCTTGACATGACAAAAACACTGGATACGGTTTTATTTCTTAATATTATATTTAGCCACATGAAATATTGTGGGTAAATTTTAGGTTACTAGTTGCAACTGATGCTAATTGTTTTCCACATTGACTACCTAAGCCCAAGTTATGAAGGCAATGTCCATGGCAACTAATGAGATCCTGCATTCCTTTTTAGAGCAGTTTTAACAGCCAAACATATGGCAAAAGACACTCTTAGGCTGTGTCACCACTGCACAGTTTTACAATCATATTTTCGGCGCTTTTAGGATTTTAAAAGCACTGAAAATATGATCGTTCGTGCGGCCCCATAGATTACAATAGAAAAGACGAGCTGTGGTCTCCACAGCTTGTCTTTTCTACTATCGTCTTCTGGCGGCGACGAATTATACAACACGTATATCGGTGTAAAAAAAATAAGAAGAGACTGTGATATTTACGCAAAATGTGACAAAAACCGCGGTCGTATGTGGGAAAAAAAAAACGGGTGCTTTCAGACGTTTTTTGTCCGATGCAGTGTAGCCATAAGCTTACGACATAAAGATGGCTAATGAAAGCCCATGGACATATCGTGGAATATACATTTGAGGCATAATTTTGCACAAACAACATTAGGCTGCAATTGCACAACAAAATACTTTATGATTCTGAATCCGTATCTGAACAATAAAACCTGAGGATTTAGATTTTTGGTGCAGTTTTAGGATTTAGTCTTAAAATGGCTTCTTGTAAGACAGTCAAGTGATCTATCTACACATAGTGACTCTCACTCTCTTTATATATAGGGGATCTATAGATATACCCTATAGATACTCCTAAACTGTATAGTGTGTGTTTTGTCTGTAATATATTAATGTCAATGGGGAGGCTAAAAGCAACCAAATCCGAAAATCTGTTCAAAATCAGTGTCAAAAACCGTTCACCATATTTTCCGGTTGGTTTCTCAGCCTTCCCATTGACTTCAAATTTTAGTGCAGTTTTTTGACAAAAATGGCAGTTTTGATATCCAATCTCAGAAAATCCCAGCTGTATGGACTACAGCTCGGAGGTTCTTTTGAGGTCTATTGGAATGGATTTACAGTAAAATTTTGACAGTTTTCAAATCCAAAAAATGTGTCAAAATCTGACTGAAAATCCATGCTGTGTAGACATACCCTTATATGTTTGTATTATATTAATTTCACTACATATTCTTGTATTTTATTATAGTCACTAAGGACGGCATGTATGAACGGGGCTGTGCCAGATATCTGGTGTCTTTTCAGCCCAATATCAGACGCAGCCCGTTCACTACATTTTTAAATGGCTCTGCAACACTTTATAATATGCCTGATCTCGGGGGGGCATGCAGGAGGCGGAGCGCACTAGAACCATACGAAGCTATAGATTTATAGCTTCGCTACGGCATTTCTAGGCGCATTGCTGCTAGAACAGGTGTGCCATTGTCAAAGGCAGAAATGTTGCCCTAGTGCTAGAATGCGCCTGATTTATGACCCGATGTAGAGCGGATTCATAAATCAGACGAATTCTAGGCTATTATAATGTGCATGAAATTTGGCGTTTACATGACAAATTTCATACATGCCGCCCTAAAAGTCCATTTTAGTTTTCACATACCAACAAAAATTATCTTAACGTTTTAGTTGAAGGTAATTAGACCAAGTCATTAAATATGGCATGTCCACTCTTGTGACTTTTTTTTTCAGGAAACATACAAATACCACCCTAAATAGAGAGTCTGAAATTATCTTTTCTTGAAATTCTGCCATTACTTTGTTATTCCTGGAATTGTATGTTACCAGTTGGAGGTAGATTCCCTATATACATGGGTGCCATCAGGCCAGTATTCCAGTCTAAGGTCCAGATCAAATTTTATAAAAAGGAACATACTTGGTGCTGAAAGATAAAAACTGATAATGGGTGGGAGTTCAGATGCTGAAGCTGTATGGACCCTGATACTAGTTATGGCAGCTCTGCTTATACACTGTAACGGTGTATAATCGGTGCCAGACTGTGTAGAGACCCACATTTGACCAAACCAACATCCAGCAATCCCCATTCGTAAATAGAATAAAATTTTCATTTATTTAATTTAACATTAAAGTAAAACATCCAATAGATAGACATGAAACCCAGCTGACTAGTTTCGAACTGGTTGAGGATTGCTGGATTTTGGATTGGTCAAATGGGCTGGTTACACTTTACAAAGCGGTGTCAATTCAACCTTATTTATTATGGAGTGATGAGCTGGATTTTTTATTTTCTATGTGCCTCTGCTGTGTAGTGACCCACCACTTTCACAGGGGAATGGTAACTGCAGTAGTTAAAGGGGTGATTCGGGCATAAAGAAAGCACATTCTTCTGTCAGAGAATGATAAAAAAGAAACAAAAAGGACTTACCTCCTGGATATTCCCATTCAGTCCCAGGAGCCGTCCTGTTCATTCTCGGTGATTGTTCCTCATTCATGTGATAGGTACAATCACAGGCCACAGCGTCACGTGCATGTGCTGTTGTGACCTGTGATTGGCTGCACCTGTCACATGAATGATGAACGTTCACTGCTTATATCCGGGATGTACGGACCAGCCGGGAGTTAACGGAAGCGTGCGGGAACTAGGTATGATTCTTAACTTCTATTTTTTATTATGTCCCTATGGATGAACAAGCTTTCTAAACTCCCAGAACACCCCTTTAATTTATTTATAAATATTAGGAGGAATAAAAGAGTAATGGCACAATTCAAAGTGATAGCATTTACTATAATAGACATTTTAGGAGTGGTGACAGGTCCTATTTAAGCCAATTTTACTTAAACTGAAGACTTCTGATGTTAAAAACCAATCAAATGAGTATAAATAAATTTCAACAAGTTTTTTCTACGGTTATGTGTATTGGACACTTACGAACAATTACCATGAAAATATTCTAAACAAACTGTATTAGTAAAGTGATAGTCTACTGTATTGTACTGTAGAAAACAAGTGACATTTAATTAGAAAGTATTACACAATAGCTATTTCTTGTTGCATTCATGTGAACACTGGCATTATTACACAACACAATGCAAGTTAATATTTTCTTACTGTTTTGGCAAGGTTTCAACAATGTAAGTTTATTCTTGTCCTGAACCCCTGCCTGTGTATTTTCGCGCAGTCATTACAAACTTTTTGGTTTCTACAGATAACAGTTAAGTCAACTATGACACAAATGGCTTGTTCTCTTAACTGTACTTCAGAGTTAAGTTACCACTCTATAAAATTATTTGAAACAGCAAAAGGCTAGCTAAAGGAAAAAGTGCACCTGTTTATCTTAAAAATATTTGTTCAGAGAAACTTTTTTTTTCTGGTGGGGCCCCTTTCTTAGAAAACCATGTTTTATGTGGTTGCTAACTATAGTCACACAGAGCAAAGTAGTTTTCTGTTAAACAATCACAAACTAGCGGATGTTGTTTATAATGTATATTATTGGAACTACTAATTTTTTTTACTGAACTTTTCTTTACTGCTAACAAGTAAAGCTGTCTTCTTGTAGATGGGGGAAAAAAACAACAAAAATCCTTCACTACAATCTAATACATATCTAGCTATATATAAAAGTTTTTTAAAGTATCTCCTGATGGCTAAATCCTGAGGGCAACTGCTCGTTGTTGCTTCTTGTGGATCTCGCTACAGCATTTGACACTGTTGGTCACCATCTTCTTCTCAGCATGCTCAGCGCCATTGGCCTTCAGGACACTGCTCTCTCTTGGTTCTCATCCTACCTCTCTGACCGCTCCTTCAGTGTCTCATTTGCAAGTTCTACCTCCTCTCCATTTCCTCTTGTTGTTGGGGTTTCTCAGGGATTGGTTCTGGGTCCTCTCCTTTTTTCACCCTACACAGCCCCTATTGGACAAACCGTTAGCAGACTTGGCTTTTCAGTTCTTTACACTGATGACACTCAATTATGCACCTCTTCCAGTGTCATCATCCCTGCCCTGCTACAAAACAGAGACAGTCTATGACGACATGTCCTCTGTCCATCTCAAACAACTTCTTTTCATCATGTCATTTACTAACCAACCCAACTCGGCTATTTCTGTCTCAGTATGTGGCACCACCATAACATAACACCATAACAGCAGGACCGCTGTCTTGGGGTCATACTAGATTCTGATCTGTCTTTCACTTCCTAAATTCAATCCCTTGCCCACTCTTGTCACCAAGAGCATCTAAACAATCCTTACTTTTCTAACTGTGGAAACAACTCAAACTCATATTTTTGGTCTTATATTTTCTTATCTTGACTACTGTAACTCCTTGCTTATCAGTCTCCCTTTCTGTAAATGCTTCCCTCTCCAATCTGTCCTGAATGCAGCAGCCAGGCTTATCTTTCTTTGCAGCCACTATACTGATACCTCTACCCTGAATCAGTCTAATTGTAATGTTTGGTTAGTACATCTTAAACAATTTTTTTTTTAAATTAGTATAGGCGCACACTGGTGTGGCAACAAAAAGCAATGTAAAAGCTATACAATATCAACAACACTCTACAAGCACTAAAAAAAACAGTTAAAGAGAGCAGTCATTCTTTTTGAAAAAGCATTTCTGCTACTTTTGAATTCATGAAAACTTGAGGCTCTTAGTGTACATTTTTCAAAACTGTAAAAAAAACTGCACTTCAAGAACATCTAAAGAATCCGTACTTTTCTAACTGTGGAAGCAACTCAAACGCTTATTGTTGGTCTCATATTTTCTCATCTTGACTACTGTAAGTCCCTGCTTATCAGTCTCCCTCCCTGTAAACTCTCCCCTCTCCAATCTGTCCTGAATGCAGCAGCCAGGCTCATCTTTCATTCCAGCCACTATACTAATGCCTCTACCCTGTGTCAGTTACTGCACTGGTTGCCCATTCAGTACAGAATACAACATAAACTAATCACTCTCGCCCATAAAGCTCTCCACAGTGCTGTACCCCAGTATATCTCCTCCCTCATCTCTGTTTACCACCCTACCCTGTCTCTCTGCTTGGCTGATGAACTTAGATTAAATGCCTCAATCATCTGAACTTCAATTCTTGCCACCAAGATTTTGTACATGCTGCACCAGTTCTCTGGAAGATGCAACCCTGTACAATCAGGCAAACTCATAACCCACACAGTTTTACCCGCTCCCTAAGAATACATCTTCTTAAGCAGGCCTACCGAGATCCCTCATGCTAACCCTCTGCTTTCTCTCACACACATTTCTGTCACTCCCAGCACTTGGGAAATCACAGGCCCTTATCTGTGTGTTTATGTACTTTATAGTGGCAGGTACACCCACTTTTTATGTAAACTACCCCATATTTATGTAACATGTCTGGACCATCAGGTAAACCAGGCACTTTTCACCCATACACCTTAATAGATTGTAAGTTCTTGCAAGCAGGGCCCTCACACATTGTGTCTGTAAGTAGCTTTTTACTTTGTACTGCTTGTTTTTTGTCTGCACGTATACCCTTTAAATTGGAAAGTACTGTGGAATATGTCGCCACTATAAAGATTCTTTTTATTAAATGTCCTGTGTCAGTTTGTAACAGAAATACTGCCACCTTGTGCTTTGATCTCCACTTGACACTAACACATGGGATAATATAGATAACACTGTGGATTCAGATATGTTTTGCATTGTGGTGGTCAGTAAAACAGGAGAAGAGAGCAGGATGGCTGCAGGCAATTTTCTATATTTTGCCACAACTTTGTGCAAATTGCAGCAAAGCTACGCCAACCACTCCTGCCTGCACCATAGTGTAATTAGCACCGACAGAACCTTTATGATGTCACCTGTCACAATTACACTACACTGCACAACACCATTGAGCAGAAGAGAGAAGAAGGAGCCCTGTATGTAGTAAAAGGGAAGGATGAGAAGAAAGCATTGAGATCAGAAAAGGGGGCAATAGTAGCAGTATTTAAGAGAAAAATGAGCAGCAGTCTGTATGTGAGGGGGCTACAAGCAGTCTATATGTGACAGATGTAAACATCAGCAGCATCTGTATGTAAGAAAGGAGGAGAATTGAGCAGCAGTCTATGTGAGGGGCCTGCAAACAGTCTATACCGTATGTGACAGCGGTAACCATCAGCAGCATCTGTATGTAAGAAAGGAGGAGAAATGAGCAGCAGTCCGTATGTGACAGAGGAGGGAGCTGGAGCAGCTGACCATATATGAGAGAGGAGGAGGCATGAGCAGCAGTCCATATGTCACAAAGGAGGGAGCTGCTGACCATATACTGTATGAGAGGAGGAGGCATGAGCACCAATTGATTTGTGACAAAGCAAAGGGTTACAGCACTGGTCTATATGTGACAAAGGAGGGGGCTAGAGTAGTGGTCTATATGTGACAGAAGAGGGGGCTGGATCAGCAGTTTGTATGTGACAGAAAGTGGCTGGAGCAGCAACCTTTATGTGAGATAGGAGGTCGCTTAATCAGCGGTCAATATATGACTGAGAAGGGGGCAAAGAGCAGTGGTTTATATGTGACAGATGAGGGGGCTGAAGTAGCAGTCATGTGAGAGCAGAGTTGGCCATGTGAGACATGTTAATTGTGAAGCTGCAGGAATGGAGATGGCTGTCAGACTCTGATCAGCTCTGCATTCATTCCTGGGGCTGTATTCACCTTGTTACTGGCCCTAATATAATTGTTTCTTTATCATACTTTTCTGTGGTTCAATAGGGATACTGGTGACAAAGATATTCCCTTGGGTGTAGCTATAGCCATAGCAACTGCTATGGGGCCCACAGGTTGAGGGGGCCCTTCTCAGTTACAAGAACATTGTTCCTTTTTGATGGGATCAAATAGTTGGTGGTTTTCTGCTATCGCTACTATTTGGGTTCTCCGATATATGATGGCATTATTTATACTTTTAATTACTGCAACTTATGCTGCTGTTTTAGATTAGTGCCATTAGGTGGTGGAACCCCAACTAGTTTTGGTATGGGGCCCTATGCATTCTAGTTACGCCCCTGGATATCCCAATAGATAAATGTGATGGAATAATGCATAATGCTGTACAGAGATATTCAGCATGCTGTGGGCAGTACCAAGCCTGTGTGCGGATGGGTAGGCGGTGCTTGCCAGCTATTGTTCACAGCAGTTACTGCTCCATTTAATAATCACATTGAAGCACTGTACTGTGAACATGAATTACAGTCATTGTCCTGGGACAAGAACTCTGCCCTTAAGTGGTCGCTTTCTCTATAACAGTCACTATTTTGGGATAGACTATCTACTAGCATATATTTATGCCTTAGCGTGTAATATGTCAGTTTGTAACTGAAATACTGCAACCATGTGGTTGGATGACTACATGACACTGTAAGGCATTTATATATGTGGCCTAATAGAGGGGGACTTGACACCTAATTGTTTATACAGTAAGCAACACTATGTCCCACACTCACCAGTTTGGGGGTAGGTGTTGAAGGACAATGATGCCACACTATCCACTTACCGGTTTAAGGCTATGTCGCAGCATGCAAAAACGATCGTAAAACCGCTGAAAATCCAATTGTTTTGCATGCCCATAGACTTTAAGAGAAAAAAACGAACTGTAGTCTACACAGGTCATTTTTTTCCCATTGTTTTACGGCACCGGCGGTTTTAGGAACATGTAAAAAACAACGGCGCCTACAGTCATAGCCAACGCCCACATCAAAGCTCTGTACAGGAATGAACTGCATGATTGGGCACTAGAACGCACAAAGGGATCTATGCTTAGCAGCTCCTGTGCCAAGTGGCTCCTACTGCATTCAGCTCATACATTGAAGGGTAAGGCCTCGTTCACACGGCTTATTTCAGAACGTATTTACAACGGATTGCCGATCGTAAATACGTTCTGAAATCAGTTGAAAATCAGTTGCAAATAAGTGCCACTAAGTGTGGCACGTATCTGTAACTGATTTCCCGACAGATTCACCATCTCCAATCATTGTAGGTGGTGAATCCGTCCGTAAATAATTGACATGTGAATTGTTTTTTCCGTCCGGATTGCCGTCGTCAATCCGTGGCGGCAATCCGGCACGGAACTACGCGTCGTGTGAACGACGAGCCGTATTTTCTATTGAAATCAATAGAAAATAGGCTGTGACTTGTTTCTGACCGATTTGCCGACGGATTGACGATCGTCAATCCGTCGGCAAATACGCGGCGAAATAAGCCGTGTGAACGAGGCCTAAGAGTAAAGGAAGGGAAGGCCATGTCCTGCACTCCCTAGTGTAGCAAAAAGTGGCTACACTAAAAAGTCTGTATGAAAATAGGCCAGTGGGGCAACACAGAAAGAAACTTCAGTGTTGGTTTGTCCTGGGCATTTTCCGTATTTGAAATAGCTTTTTCTTTTGAATTACTATTTTTTCTAATTCCACTAACTAATTTTTGTGAGCATGGATATTTATATATACATTATCTCACAAAAGTGAGATCACCCCTCACATTTATGTAAATATTGTATTATATCTTTCATGGGACAACTGAACTGTAGCTCCTCACAGCTGGCAGCACTCATGCAGCCCCAAACCATGACACTCCCACCACTATGCTTGACTGTAGGCAAGACACACCTGTCTTTGTACACCTCACCTGGTTGCCACCACAGATGTTTGACACCATCTGAACCAAATAAGTTTATCTTGGTCTCATCAAACCACAGGACATGGTTTCAGTAGTCCAGGCTCTCTTATGCATCATCTTTAGAAGAGGCTTCTTTCTGGGATGGCAGCCATGCCGACCAATTTTATGCAGTGTGATGTATATCATCTAGGCACTGAAAGGCTGACCCCCCACAATTGTAACCTCTGCAGCAATATTGGCAGGACTCATCTCTGGATATGACACTGAGTACGTGCGCTCAACTTCTCTGGTCGACCAGAGCAAGGCCCAGGCTCGAACTGAACCATAGGGGAAGAGGGGAAACCACCAGTGGGCCCCTGAGCATAGTAGACCTGGAGATGTTTTTAAAACTGTTTTTAAACTGCATATACATCCCCTGAAGAGGCAAAAAGCAAGATGCAGGGTATAAGAGGCATGTACAGTAATTTACAATAGCTGTAGGGTGGGCCCCTAAAATAAACTCCACCGGTGGACCCAGAAACAGCTCAACTGGTAAGCCCCTATAATCAACTCCACCTGTGGGCCCTAGGAAACGCAGTCTGACATTGGCAAGGCATCTTCGGAGTGGAACCTGTTTTGCTAAACTGTTGTATGGGCTTGGTCAATCTTTTTATAACCTAGACCAACTTTATGTAGAGCAACAATTCTTATTTTCAGATCATCAGACAGTTCTTTGCCATGAGGTGCCATGTTGAATTTTCAGTCACCAGGAGAAAGTGTGAGAGCAATAACACCAAATGTAACACATCTGCTCCCCATTCACATCTAAGAACTTGAAACACTAATGAATCACATGACACAGTGGAGGGAAAACAGCAAATTGGGCACAATTTGTCCATTTTCACTTAGTGAAATTTTTGTTGCCAGCAGTTTAGATATTGATGGTTGGATGTTGAGTTATTTTGGGGGCACACCAGATTTACGCTCTTATGCAAGCTGTACACTGACTACTTTATGTTGTATCAAAGTGTCATATCTTCAGTTTTGTCCCATGAAAAGATATAATTCAATATTTACAAAAATGTGAGAGGTGAACTCATTTTTGTGAGATACTGTATGTATAAATATCCATGCTGACAAAAATTAGTTAGTGGAATTAGAAATAATAGTTGTAATTGAAAAGCAAAATCTACCATAAAAAATCCAAAACTTTTTTCTATTCTTGGAAAACCCTGCGTTTTCAGCTTCATTTTCGCGCCCCAAACTTTTTTCCACTTCCCCCCCTTGCCCTAATGGGGGTTTGCATTTTTTTGCGGGTTTGGAAATTTCCACTTTTTTTTGGGGGTGTTTTGGGGATAGATACCACTTTTATTCTTTTTTTGGGGGAACCTTTGAAATTTTGGTTTTTGGGAAATTTTTTTTTTTCCTTCAACATGTTCAGGGGTACAGGATAAGTCAGGGTTATTTTTAAAAGGATCTGATTTTTTTCGGGAACCAGGGGTAAGACCAATTATTTTAAAAATTTTTTTTATTATTTATTTTTACTTATAAAATGTCAAAAGGGGGGTGATTTGAACTTATAGACACCCTTGTATGTATACACCCTTTTGTATTGTATAAACAATGCTAAAAAGTGTACAAAGGGCGGTTTTTAAAACTACTTTTTTGGGGCCCAAAAAGGAAAAAACTAAAAACCGAAAAACAGGGAAAAGTGATGAAAGCCTTCAAAAGGCTTCCACCACCATGAAAAAACCGTTTGGGGAACCTGCCCATTCACGGGGGGGGGGAACCGTTCAGAGTAAACAAATTTTTGGGGGCGTCGAGGTTTTAAAACAGCATGAAGGGAGCCGACCCCCTTTTTTCCCCGTGTTTTGTTATTTGGTTTAGATTTTCACTCCAAAAAACAAACGGGGCACCCACCGATACATACCATTTTAAGCGGCCCCCGGGGGAATTTAATTTTTAATGTCCATTTTCCGTAAGGGGTTTAAATTCATGTGGATAGAATAAATGACCCTTTCCTTAAAACCCGGAAAAACCTCTTTCATCAAAACATTTTTCGGGTTCCGACCCCCCTCCAACTTGCACCCCTTTGGGGTTTCTACCCCCGTGTCCCCATCTTTCCCACCCCCTGCCTAGGACGGGTTTAATCTACTAATAAAATGCATAACTTTTCATTCTTTTTTCTGCCTTTTTTTGGAAATTTTTACTTTTAAATTAAATTTGTCATTTTTCAAAGGCTTTTTAAAGAGTATATGCCAACAAAAGTGTTTTTGATGTAACTTTTTCTGAATTTCATGTATTTTTTTTATCAAGCACATGGATTTCTGCAGGGCCCATACAAAATAAATTAGAAAAAATTTGCAGAAAATTTATACAAACAATTCTTCTATTGTAAATTACCCTTTAAATTTTTTTCCCCATCCTTAATAATTTTCCAAAAAACATTCCCAAACCCAAATTTCTAAATAAATTTGGGAAAGGGAGTTTTGGGAAATTTGGGGAAACCAAAATATTCAAAACAACGGAAATTACTTTGATTTTTTTGTATTTGTATAGATAAAACTTGGAAAAGGACAGGGGCGACTTTGAAAAATCCTCCCCGCGGGACAGGTCATTTTTTCAAAATTTAGCTTCAAGGTGGTGAAAGAATGAAACCAGAATGATGAACCTATTTCTTCTGAAAGTTTATACTTTACAGGCGCATTGTAGTGCCCAATACGACACATCTGGCTCAGGCAGACCCCTTTTTTAATTATTTCTGGCTGTCCTAAAAGTTCTGTGCCTAGTTTTGGCATCAAAAAAATCAAAAAAGTGTCCAATTCTATAAAATGCCCGTCGAATCCCCCCAAACGCCCCAAAATTTTTTGGCGCACTAAAAAGTGTCTTTGGCTCTTTAAAAAGGGGACTTATCGGGGCCAAAAGTTTTGGAGTAAAAACCTTTTCAACTTTCCTTTTTGTCCCCAAATTTACACAAAAAAAAAACGGGGGAAAGGCCTTATTCTTTACTTCGCCCCTTGTTTTTCTTTTAATTTTAATAATTTTGATTTCCTCTTGGTTAGGGAATACAGAGAACAACTATTATCCCTTCCCTTTTTTATTAAACCCTGGGGGAAGGGGGAAACCACTTTTTTCACCACCCAAAATTTTCCCCAAGTAAACAGTAATTAAATATTACCTCTATAAAATAATGGTTTTAGACAACATATGGGCAAAAATGTGGGGTTCCATATGCTGAAATATTGTCCCCCAATTTTAAACGGGTCAATGTAGAAGGTGGTGTGAAGAGTGATTTCTAGTGCTTCAAGGGGTGGGGAAATAGTCTTTTAAAATTGAGGACACCAGACCCCAGGAATATATCTTCCTACACACACAGAATTATTGTATATACATACTATATAGAGTTATCAAATGAAACCACTATACAAGGCCAAATTTTTACACTATAAAAAATTTTATTGAATTTTTTATTTGGGAAAAATTTTGCTGTATGCATTTAAAAAAAAGGAATTTTAATGAAGCGGGAGAAAAAAGTGCAAAGTTTAGAAACCCAAAAACAAAAAAGGGGGAATAGAACATATTTTAGGGGGTTAGTTTTTTAAAAAAAATTTAAATTTTTTTAAAGTCTTGAGAAAAGAAAACCTCCCAGGGAGACAAGATTAATTTATATAAATATATAAATGTCCCTTCCACTAAGTATAAGAAAAGCTATTTCATGTAAACCCCTAAAAAGACATGGTGTCACGGACGCCCCTGCGCCCCCTTTGGTCTGGGGGGTCGCAGGCGCGTCCTGCGGGGCGTCTCCAGGGGGACCCCCGTCCGCATTTTGGGGTTGGGGTCCCCCCCTGCCCCCATTCCCTCCCACACCCATTTACCCGGCTGCGCTCCTGTCATCACTCACAGCCCCCCCGGCGCGGGGCCTCCCCCCCTAGGGCCAGCGGGCCCCGGCTGTTTTTAAAATTTTAAAAAGGGGGCAGTGCCCCTTTAATTTGGGGCTATTGCCGGGGAAATGTTTCCTATTAAGGCCCCGGGCCCCATTCCTGCCGGCCCTCGCCGGATCCTGAGTGTGTTTACCTCTGGGGGAAAGCGTTTATTTAATTCTAGTTCTTGCCCTTTCCTTTTTTGTACCTTTTCCCCTTTGTCTCTTTATCAACCACGTCTCTTCCCGGGGCCTCCCCGACCGTCTGCCTGCCCAACTTTTATGATCCAGGGGCCGCCTTTTCCTGCCTTCTGCCTGTCCCCCCCACGACTTGCCTGACGAATTTTGTACTACGTCTCCCCTTTGCCGACCACCGCAGGCAATTCCCCCCAGGAAGGGGGACCGGTAGACCCCCGCCGCAGAAATTTCCCAAATCCCGGGTTTTGGCGGGGGGCCCTCTTGGGGGAAAAACCGGCCCCTACTTAGTTTCCCCTTTTCCCGGGCGTGGGCTTCCACCACGTGCGGTGGTCCCAGCGGATCCAAACTACCCTTCCTTTACATTTAGGATCCGGCCATGGACCCCCGCCAAGGGGGTCGTTCCCCAAGTGTCGCCAGTATCACCCCCAATTGGGGCCCAAAGGCAGTCCAAACAGATCGCGCAGCAAGCCACCCGTTTTCGAGAAAACTCTCCCCCCTGGTGCAGCATTCATCGCCACTCAGCAGCGGGCGGGTCGGCTGCAGTGGATCCCCCTTTGGCAGTTGCCCCAGTGGGGTCCCAAGTTCCGGTTTTTTCCAAACCCGCTAAGTTTGAGGGGGTTTTCCCAAGGTCTGCGGGGGGTTTTCATCCCCCCCATGTTTCCCTCCATTTTTGGAAAAACTCATGGAAAGGTCATTTCCCGTCAAAAGACCCAAAAGGGTGGCCTTCGGGGTCAGTCTCCTCCCCCGGGTAAAAGCCGGGCCTGGGAAAAACTCCTCGGGGACCAGGGGGGCCCCCAATTAGGGGCCGATTCAAAGGCGACTTTTCTACTAGAGTTACGGAGTGTCTTCGAGGAACCAGCTCGTGGCCTAAACTGCCAAAACCGGCCCTTTTTGGGAACCGGGCACCCAAGGGGAATTTCTTCCTTTGGAAAACTAGGGCCGTGCAATTCCGCAAACAAGCATCGGAGCAAAACCCGGGAAAACGATGCAGCTTAGCGCCCACGTTCAAAAAAGGCCCTCTCCAGCCCTATCAAGGATGCCCCAGGGCCCCCCGGGGACCTTCCTTTCCTTTCTTTAAGCGACAAAATCCACCGGGCCCAAACCGGATTGAAAATCCGATTCGCGGGAAAGGGTTTGAGGAGTTTCCGCCAAGAGCAAGAACCACCCCGAAAACGCCGCCTTTTCTCATCTTGCACCGGTTTTTTCTAGGGGCCTCCCCCCATCCCCTTTTCCCAGCCACCCGTGGGAAGAGGTCATGCAAGTGGATAGACCCCCCTGTCCCCCCGCAAAAATTTAAACCCCGGGGCCCTAAGGGAATCTTTTTCCACCACTCCGGGGCGGAAAGCTCTGACATCTCCTCCGTTTTTTGTCTGCTTCCCCCACGGCGTCCGGGAAAAAAGGGAACCCCTATTACTTGGGGGAAGCTCCCAAAGCTTTTGGCAGTCTCTCTCCCCCCCTTTAAAAAAATTTCCCGGCCCCCTGATCGGCACAAAAGCCGGGACCCACTTTAAAGTTTCAGCTTTCCCTTGGACCCCTTTTCTGCGGGAAAAACTTCCGGGAAACGTTTTCCCCTGGATTTTTCTAAACACCCCTTTCCCGTGGTTCCCCGGGGAAAATTCCTCGCCCCTTTTCCCTTTTTCCCCTGTCAGTGGGAGATCCCCCGTGACCCTTTTCCGTTTCCGTACTGGGGCCCTTGCCCCTCCAAGTAGGGGCACTACACAAAGAGAGACTATTTTCATGTAAAAACCCGGGTCTTCCTCCCGCCTATTGGGTCTACCTTTTCTCAGCACCATGCCCCCCGGGGCTTGACCCGGAGACGGGCGAGGTCTTGCGATGGGGGCCCCGAGTGCCGGGGCTCGCTGTTTGGTGGGCCCCCTCGCCAGGGGCCAGCCCCTTCTACGGTACCAAACTAAACCCTAGCGGGTTTCCCGCACCTTCCAGGAGTTGCTGAAGTTCCCTTTCCGAGAAGAGAAGAACCAAACCTCCCCAAAAAAATTTGTCCTTATGATTGTCCCGGAAATTGGGCTTTGGCCCCGGGGACCCCAAACCCTCCTCGGGGCAAAGGGCAAACCCCCAAACCATTCCGGGACACAAGGGGGAGTCCCCAAATACATACGTGGGGAAAACCCAGAAAAGGGGTTTTTAAATTGGGAAAATTTCCCCTTCTCCCGCGGGGGCAGGATTCTTCTTCGTTAAAAAAAGGATGGTACCCCCTTTCGACCCTGCCTTTAAATTTCCGGGGGCCCGAAAGAAGGGTCACAGTGAAGAATCCTTTCCCTCCCACCGTTGATTAAAGGAGTTATTTTTTCCGTCTGCAGGGGGCAAGGGTTTTTCCCCCCAAACTGGATCTAAGAGGGGGCCCACAATTTTGGGTTCCCGAATCCGTTTAAAGGGCGGGTGAAAGGAAGACAGCCTTCAAACCAGGGGTGGCCCCTTTCGGTACCTTGGGGAATTTCCCCTTCGGACTGTGTAATGCGCCGGGCCCATTCCAGGAGCTCGTGAATGACATTTTTAGGTCTTCCTAAACCCCGTTTGTGGTCTAACTGGGCGAAATTTTTGTGTACTAATCCCCGACCCCGAGGTTCCCCCACCATTGGGCAAAGTCCGCCCCGGTTTTTAAGCGGACTCCCAGATAATAAAATGTAAGCCCCAAATGGGGAAGGGCCTCCCTTCCCCCCAAACCAGCTTTCTTTTTTCGGGGTACATTATTTCTGATCGAGGGTTTTCCCACCCAAAAGGATCCAGCAAAACTTTTCAGGCCCCTGTTTTCAGTGGCCACGCCCAGTCGGTTTGCGTGCCATACAAACGTTTTGGGGGTTCCCGTTTAATATTTTTTTCGCCCCAAAAAATTCCCCCCCCTTTCTACGCTTGTGGGTCCATAGTTTGGGTTTTCACTAGGGGAAACACGCTAAAACCCCCCGCAGCTGGCCCTTTCCCAAGCTGAGGGGGCATTTCCCCAAAGCTCAAATCTGCCTTTTTTTTTACAGCATCTGTTTCCCCCTCGCGGCCCCAACCCCCCGAAAAACCCTTTACCCTTGGGAAAATAGGGTGCCTCGTCTGTGGGGGCGGGGGCCAATTTTTTACCAAAAAGGGCCCACGGGCAAGAAACCCTAACGTTTGGCTTCTTTTCCCCAAAACCTTTTCCCCGGGGAAAGGAACTACACGATAGGTGGGCCGTGAGTTGCTGGCCACAAAAAATGGCTTTTGGAAGAATTTGGGGCTACCTATTGGAGGGGGGCTCGCCATCCCCCTCTTCATCTATTCGGGGCCACAAAAACCCCCCTTTTAATACCTCCAACGGCTTAAAACGACCCTTAAAACCCCCGCCAGGCAGGTGGTCGCCCCTTCTTTTTTTTCCCTTCGACTAAAAAATTCACTTCCGGCCCGCGGGGAAAAAAAAACATTTAAGGCGGACGCCCTTTTTTTTGGGCTTTTTTGACGTGGTGGGTGAGGAAAACCATCCAAGCAATAAATTCCCCCAGAACGCCTTAAACTCGGGTTTCTCCAGTTTTACCTCCGGAAGGTTCCTCCGGGAGGACCTACCCTTCGCCCTGCTCTCCGCAGACGGGATCCTGAAATGGGGGCCCTTGCCTTTTTTTGGGCCCTTCCAAAACCCGGCGCTCGGAAACTTCCTGTTGATATCCCGGGGGTTTTATTTGGGGGCCAAGCCGGCAAGGATGTCAAAAGGATTTCGTTTTAGGGCCCGTAACTCCTTTTGCCCTCAAAAAGCGCCCCCGTCACAAAACCGGGGCAGGGCCTTTTACAAACCCCTACCCCTTCCACGCAACCCTTGGGGCCAACATTGCGATGGACTTTTTTAAACCAAACTCCCTCCCCTTTGGCTTGGGAAAAACCGTCATTTGGGGGACTACCCGAAACGGTTCTCCAAAATGGCGCAATTTTTTTCCCCCTGCCGGGCCTGCCGTTTGGGCCCATACCCCTCTGGCAGGAAACCCATTTTTTTCCCAAAAATGTGTTCCGTCCGCATGGGCTCCCCCAGCAAATCTTTTCGGGTCGGGGGTCCAGTTTGTTTCCAAGGGTTCCCGGCGTGCCCCGTGTTTCCCCCAAATCCAGGTTTAAAAAATGGGCTTTTTGTCTGCTTTCCACCCTCGGGCAATGGCCAAAGGGGGAAAGAGAGTAAAACCCGGGCTTGGGGGGTTATCTAGCCCACTTTGTTTTCAGCACGCCAAAGGAGTTTTGGGCCAACTTGTTGCCCCCGGGGGGAGTTCCCCGTTTCAACCCCGGGGACTCAGAAACTGCAAGGGGGCTTTCCCCCCTTTTACATTGGGATACGGCTGCTTCCCCGCCCACCTCTCCCTTGGCATCTCCATCCGAGGTTTCCCCCCGGCGGACGCACTGGTTTCAGGAAAATAAAAAACCATCTGGTCCCCAAAACCCCCCCAATCTCTTTCTTTCCCCGCTTCCGAGCGCATTAAGAACCCCAAGGCCCACAAAGGAAGAAGTCCTCCTCTGGGTTTTCCCCCGGTGACAAGGGGGGCTTGTTTGGCCCGATATGTCCCCCTTTAAAAATGCCCTTTCCCACAAAATTGGGGCACCCCGGGTTCCTGGGCCCCCTTTGAGGGTTTTCACTCGCAAAATTTAAACCCCGGGTTTTTTACAAAAAAAAAGGGTTTCCCCCCCCCCCATGAGAATTTTCCCAACCTCTTTTCCCCGTCCTTTTTTAAATTAAAAAAAACCCCGGTTCTTAACCCCTTTCTCTCCGAAGTTAAACCCCCCTCCACCCATAGCTGAAGCCTTTCCCAAATTTTTTGAAGTCAAGGAGGGTCCTGGTATGAGGGGGGAAATAGAGGAAAAAAAGGGGATTTTTGACTGGAAAAGGGGTTTTTTGGGGCTGAAGAGAGGGCTTGGGAGCCGGGGGGGGAGAATATCCCGAACCCAAAACTCATCCAGAAAATTTTTTTCTTCCCCCTAAAAGAGGGGGGCCCCCGGGGGGGAGGGGCCCCAAGGGGGGGGGGGCTGCACGGGGCGCCCCTTTCCCAAACCCCCGTCTCGGGGCGCAGGGGGCGTCCCTGCTGCGGGTCTCCAGCGGAGCCCCGTCCCGAAAGTCGGGGTTTGGGGCCCCTCTGCCCATTTCCTGCCAAAACACCCCCCTTACCCGGCCCCCGCTCCTGCTCAGTCAATAAAAGCCCCCGGCGCGTGGCTCCGCCCCTAGGGCCCCGCGCGGGGCCCCGGGTGTTTGAAAATTTTTTTAAAAGGGGGAGTGCCCCGGTAATTTTTATTCCCCCCAATGCTCCATTTAAAGGGCTGGCCCCTTCCCCCCGGCCCCCCGCCCGGAAACCTTAGTGTGTTTTTTCCTCTGGGGAAAACGTTTTTAGTCTAGTCTAGTCTTGTCTTTCCGGTTTCCCCTAACCCCCTTTTCCCCGTTTTTCACCACGTCTCTTGGCCTGCCCTGACCGTCTGCCTGTCCCCTTTTTGATCCCGAGCCGCCTTTCCCGACCTTTGCTTTCCCGACCCCAGCTTTTCCTGGGCGAATTTTACTACGGGCTAAACCCCTTTGGCCCCCACCGCAGCAAGTCCCGGGCCGGGGAAAAACCTTTGGGAGGGCTCCCGCCGCAGCAAGTTCCCCCTCCCCGCTTTTTCGGCGGGGTTTTTGGGGGAAACCCGGACCTACTTTTGATTTTCCCTTCCCTGGCGTTTTGGGGTTCCCCCACGCCGGGGGTGGTTTCCGCGGGTCCAAATACCCGTTTCCCTTTCACATTGCCTTTTTCTAGAGAAAAAAAGGGTTCAATCTCCAGATGGGGAAAACCTTTTTCATCACATAGTTTTGAATTGTGGAGATACCCCCACCTGAGGACTTTTGGGCACAAGCAAAGGGAAAAGTTGATGGTTTTCAAGAAAGGGGTTAAATAACTCCCCATAACTAAAAAAATTTTGAATACTTATGTAGCCATAAAAAAGTTTTAGATCCAGCCCCGATGGAAAATTTTGGGAAATTTGAAAATTAAATATTAAAATTTTGAGCAGATTGGTTTTTTGCCTTTGGGGTTTTAAAGCTTCAACAATAGGTAAACAGCTTTTAAAAAAACCCCTTTCCCCTTTCCCTTTATCCCCATCCACCCTTGGTTAAACTTTATGGGAACATAAGCTCTTTTTTCAAAACCCTACTAACTGTGTAACCCCTCTTAAAAGTGATTAAAAATAATTTCCTTTACTGTCACTCAATTTGGGAAAAGGCCCCTTTGTAAAAAAAACAAATAATGTCCTCACAAAAACAGTATTACCAATCATACCACTAACAAGGCCCCCAAATTAACAAAAAAACAACCCTTATCAGTAAACATTACCAAACCCAAAAGGTGGTTTATAAAAACAAAAATACCCGTTGTAATAAAAAAGCACTGTACAGCTGCTCAGTTCTCTCTGATTTAGCAAAGAGCTTCAGCAAGGCTTTGGCACCCTATGCTCCCACACCTACCCCCTAAAAAGCAGAAATGTCCCCCTTTTCCACATTTAATAGTTATATTGCCCATTTAACAGTAATAATGTCAACTTTCCATCCCAACATGATAATTATGTCATCCATTTGTGACCATCACAGTAAATCTGTCCCTATTTCTTTAGAAAAAATAATGCCCCCTGTGTAATTCCTTGAAAGTAGTAAAGCTCTGTTTTTACCCTTAGAAAGTAATGGCTTCTGTGTGCCCCTTTGGATGTAGAAATGCCCTTAAAATGTAGTAGTGCTCCCTATATTCTCAAAAACAGTAATGTCTAGTCCATACACAAAAGAAATACCTATCTCTTTACCGCTGATAGGAATTAGTCCACCTTTCTGCTTCAAAAATAAAATAAAATGTCTACCTGTCTATCCTTTTTCCCAACACGAGTGGATAAGGCCTCTTTTGGCCTCTGAAATCATTGATCTAAGGCACAAAGTACAATGCAGTGATGTCATTGCATTACATGTACTGGGATGATGAAACGCTGCAGGCCCCTGAGCTTGTGACCACAGCCTATGGCTCCCTGCTCTACCATAGATTTCAACTGTATCCACGTTCAAACACGGAACATTTAAAGTGGGGAAGTTCACACGGTTTTTTAATTTTTCATGCGGGGGGTTAACTAGAAAGCCGGACCCCCAAACAAACTTTTGGTGGGACCCCCCACCCCCTACCACGAACATTTACCGGGACATGCTGTTAGATCATGTAGATAATAAAAGGGGAAAATTTTCACCATACATATCACCACATACTGCTACCAAACAAATCCAAATACCAACCAACTTTACTAATAACCCTATTACATAGGAACCTGATTATACACCAAACATGACCCAAAGGACTGAATAATCCCCACACTATTACTGACAGAACACAAAGCCCAATAATACCGCAATATTACCATAAGTGTATAAAACCAGTGTACACAGGCTCTGCAAACTGCCCCAAACAGTGACCTAAGTGGTAGATCCCAAAAGTACACGGGCCGCAACTGTATTTTACCCCATACAGTGACCTTTTACAGTATAGGGGGTAGATACCAAATATACAGGTCTTTGCAAATAGGGTTTTAAAAATCTAACATTTAGGGCCTCACAGTGGCGTCTTGTCTGAGGATCTTCATTTCCTTTTTTTCTCTATTGGGTCCAACCTCCATGAGACTTCCCCCCCACCACCTCCCTGTAGAATTTACAACAAAAAACCCTAGACTCCTCCTTTTTTTTAAATTTTTTTCCCCAAGTGAGTGCCCCTCCCCTCATTACAAAACTCCCCTTTAAAATGGCCCAAATGGAAGGATTACCCCCTGGAATTATGGGCTCCCCCATCGGTATTGGTACAAGGGGCCCCCCGGGGGCGGTACGGGTAGCTTAGCACCCACCGGGCAGTAGCTAGTAGCTTGGGGAGAGTAGCAGCTTTGGACCCCCAGGCGGGGCTTAGGGTTCCATGAGGAAATGGGGGGCCCCCGAGCTTAGGCCACCCCTGTAGGGGGAAAAAAGGCCCCTGTAGATTAGTGCCCCATTGTAGGCAGAAAAGTCCCCCCCCCCGTAGATTAGGGCCCCCTTTAAGCAGAATAACCCCCCCCCTGTAGATTAAGCCCCTTTAGGGAAATGTTCCCCCCCGAGATTAGAGCCCCCTTTTTGGCAAATAACCCCCCCGTAATTAGGGCCCCCTTAGGGAGAATAGTTTCCCCCCCTTAGATTAGAGCCCCCCCCTTTTACATAATACCCCCCCTGTAGATTAGACCCCCTTTTAGGGAGAAAGTCCCCCACCTTAGATTAGGGCCCCCTGTAGGGAGAAATCCCCCTGTAGGGAGAAATTCCACCCCTGTAGATTAAGCCCCTTTTTGGCAAATGTTTTCCCCCCCCCCCCGTAGATTTAAACCCCCTTGTAGGCAGAAAAATCCCCCCGTAGGAATAGCCCCCCCCCGTAGAATTAGGCCCCCCGTAGGCAAATAGTTCCCCCCTGTAGATTAGAGCCCCCTTGTAGCAGAAAAGTCCCCCCTGTAGAATTTTGGGCCCCCCTTTGTAGGGGAATAGTCCCCCCCTGTAGAAAATTAGGGCCCCCCCCCTGAGGGGCCCCAGGGGAATTTTTCCCCCCCCCGTTTGGGAGATAGTTTCCCCCCCCCTTTTGATTAGGATACCCCCCCCTTTTTTAGGGAAGTTTCTCCCCCCCTTTTAGGCCCCCTGTAGGATAGTTTTTTCCCCCCCCCCTTAGGGGCCCCTAAAGGGAAGTTCTCCCCCCCCCCTTTTGGGCCCCTTAAAGGGATAGTTTCCCCCCCCCATTTAGGGGCCCCCCAAGGATAGTTTCCCCCCCCTTTAAGCCCCCTTAGGATATTCTCCCCCCCTTTAGAGCCCCTTAGGATGTTTTTCCCCCCCCCCCTTTAATTTTTTAGGCCCCCTGTAGGATAGTTCTCCCCCCCCTTTTTAAACCCCCTGTAGGGAAATTTTCCCCCCCCTTTTTGGCCCCCTTAGGATAGTTCTCCCCCCCCCCAAGCCCCCCAGGGCCCCCCCTTTAGGCCCCCAGTTTTTCCCCCCCCCTTTTGGCCCCCTGTAGATATTTTTCCCCCCCCTTTAAAAACCCCCTGTAGGTATTTTTTTCCCCCCTTTAGAGCCCCCTGTAGGGATAGTTTTTTCCCCCCCCCCCTTTTGAGCCCCCCTTTAGGTTTTTTCCCCCCCCCTTTTGAGCCCCCTGTAGGTATATTTCTTCCCCCCCCCTTTAGAGCCCCCTGTAGGTATATTTCTCCCCCCCCCCTTTTGACCCCTGAGGTAAGTTTCCCCCCCCCTTTTTCCCCCTGTAGGTATAGTTTTTCCCCCCCTTAGACCCCCCCTTTTAGTAATTCTCCCCCCCTTTTGAACCCCTGTAGATAAATTTTTTTTTGCCCCCCTTAAGCCCCTGTAGGGGATATTCTCTCCCCCCCTTTAGAGCCCCTGTAAGTATAGTTCCCCCACTCTTTTAGGCCCCCGTAGGGTTATACCCCCCCCCCTTTTGAGCCCCCTTAGGTATATTCTCCCCCCCCTTTAAGCCCCCCGAAGGGATAGTTCCCCCCCCCCCTTTTGAGCCCCCCAGGGATATGCTCCCCCCCTTCCTTTAGACCCCTGTAAGGGATATTCCCCCCCCCCGTAGGAAAGTCCCCCCTCCCCCTTTAGGGCCCCCCCCGTAGCCATTACTTACCTGCCCGCGCTCCCCCCGGGTCTCCGTCCGCTCCTGGCCCCAACCTGCTGCTTTTGGCTTGGGGGTGAGGACAGGAACTCGGGAGGCGGGGCGATACCACTTCCGCCGCGCCGCCTGTGAGCGATGTACGGCAGGGGGAGGGACGAAAAAGCTCTCCCTCTCTTTCCCTTCATCTTAATTTTAGGCGTCGCACGGACGCGCATACAATTAAGAGAGAGCCCGTAACAAGGGGCGGAGCCTGCCGTCAGTGGCGGGCCCCCCCTTGCCTCACAGACCGACCCCGCAGCTCTGCACCCGCCGCAGTGAACTGCCGGCGGGCCCAGGAGCGGCATCACCGGGGTAGCAGAGGTGATAGCAGCTGCCCCGGGGCTGCGGGGCCCCCCCAAGCCACCGGGCAACGTAGCAACTGCTACCCCTGCTACCCCTGTAGTTACGCCCCTGAGTCCATGTGAACATACGTTTTTAGATGCGTGTTTGGATCCGTCTGTCAAACACACATCTAATAATGTGCAGTGTGATTTACATTGCTTTTACTTTGAAACATGCATCGCCGTTCACACGTCATCGCCGATGCGTGTCTCATTGTGTCTTTCGGATCCGTTCCAAGAATTGACATGTCAGTTCTAGATCCAAAAGACGCAGCAGGAGCCCTATTTGAAACTATATGGTGCGATCCTCCTGCATCCAACATGCATCCAAACATGCAGCTGCGTGTTGAATACGTGTTGGATCCATTTAGGATCCGATCGCCCCTACGTTTTTGGATGCACTTTTCGGATCCAAAACAGAACCAAAATCGGATCCAAAAATGCCGTGTGAACATGCTCTAACTCTCACCTGGGGCATCAGGCCAGAGTCCAGCTCGTGTGTGATCTAGAAATAGTTCTGTATCATTATTAGATATACAACCAATCCTGAGCATTGTTATATAATTCTATATTACATTTTCCAGTGGAATGAAAACGATACAGTACGTACATTCCTAACAACTGAATTGCCTGTGTATTTTGCTGTTCTAGTACCATTTATCATAAACTAGTCTGATTTACAAACATTACAGTGATAAATGAATTTTATTCCTCTTTAAATTAAAGAAAGTGACCTAGGTCGGTCATACAGGGATACATGGCTTTGTTGTGTATCTGGATTGAGTTGTATTTATGGCTGACGTAGACCTCTCAACCACAGTTTCTTGCTTTGTCTGGAGGTTTGGGTGTTTCTGGCTTCAGCACAAGGGAATGCACTCGAGGAACCACAAACTTGACTCCCACACGTTCCCATGGGTCACAGTGAGCATGCAAACCATGAACTAAAATAATATACTTAAGGAAGATTTGTCACCAATCTAAACTAATTGGCTACATCTACTGTCCACTCTGAATAAAAAGTTAACAATTTAAACTACAATCATATGAAATAACCTAAATAGCTAAATGGAAACACCACTCCTTACATAGAAATTGCATGGCTAATTTGGTCACCAATGGTAAGTGGGAATAGATAATATGTTTAATAAAATCAGATGTTTTGAACAATTTTATCATAGCTTTTCATGAGGGGTCACAATAATTGTGAGCATAGTTGGGGAAACTTAAAGCATTCTTTGGTGGAAGTTACAATAAACTCAATTTCCGCGCTTATAGTAAGAGAAACCCAATTAACTTGTGGGTGACCAGAAAACCTATGTTCTTTTTTAGGAAAAGAATTTTGTATACCGTTTTCTATTGTTTTGTTCTTCAAAAAAACAAGATACACAAAATAGATCAGAATAGAGTAGAACAGAATAAAAAAAATATAAAAAAAGATAAATTTTTCTGATGTAAAATACTAAACTAAACATCTTTATTTTACACTAGAAATTTGAAAAATCACATTTCTGTGCTGTGTGATAACTTAAAATTAGAATCCCAAAATCATATAAAATCAGGTGGTATACCATCTACTCCTGCTGTTATTGGAGAAAAATACTATGCTTCCAGCTGATAGCTCACTAATGAGGCAGGAGGTATTAAACTGCAGCAGAAAATGGACTCTACACTGGTGGATATTGATATTGATGAAGAATAAAGATATAGGGCAATGAGTAATGCCTTTACCCAGAAAAACCTCACTATTATTAATGTACCAAAAAGAAAGGGGGAACCTATAATCTTAACAAAAGTTTTATATATAAGTTTTATATATAGTTTTATTATATATATATATATATAATCCACAGAAACAAGCAGCACACCTATTGTAAAAGAATTAAGCAGATGGTGCCAGCAGCAACAGCCCCGACCCACAGGGCTTACAAAATCCAACAAGTAGAAAAATCCACGGCACTCCAAAGATAATCAGTCAATGGGGGTTTATTCCTTCATGGGGTCTTTGTCAAGCTTGAAAACGAAATATCTTACTCCAGTGCAGTGGCACTGGTTAAGGATCCTATAGCAAAACTTGCATAGCATGTACTGATGGCTGCGTACTTACCGAATACTGGACACACTAAATAATGATAATCTTTTTATAGTGCCAATATATTCTGCAGCACTTTACAATTTAGAGGATATAAGTACAGACAAAAAAAAAAAGCCACAGAATGATAGAAGCATGCATCGGCGGATGACAGTGTTACCACGTAAATGACGTGGTATGTCAGTACTAGTGAAGAGGTGCTAAATCAGAGTAGTAGTATCACCAGCAACCTTCATAGCA
Source organism: Phyllomedusa bahiana (assembly GCA_025379985.1). Classification (NCBI taxonomy): domain Eukaryota; kingdom Metazoa; phylum Chordata; class Amphibia; order Anura; family Hylidae; genus Phyllomedusa; species Phyllomedusa bahiana. The sequence continues at coordinate 22,083 of JAODAL010011674.1, read as the reverse complement.
CAGAAGATATTAGTCAACATGCTAAAAAGCAAGATATAAGTGGCTAAGGGGTGCTGTATCTGCACCAGTCACAGAGCCAGTGCTGACACAAAAGAGTGTAAGTGCCAAGCAAAATGAGGACAATTAAAAAATGTAAATTCAATTAAAGCAAGAAAATTTGCTAAAGATCCAAAAGCTTTCTCTTTGAAGAGTCAAATTGTTGAAGTTGCCTTTCCTGCATGAGGGAAGTACTAAGTGAACATCCATAAACGTAAACCTCGCCGGGTCACCTTGATGCGGTGTAATAATATGACGTGCAACGGGGTTATCTCTCATATGACATACATCGCCCAGGTGTTCGTTAACTTCTTGCGGAACTAGCGAACTGTTTTGCCCACATAATCCTTTCCACATGGACACATGATTTCATAAATTGATTACTGGCTATGCTTCATTGCTACTCTTTTAGATACAACTATATTTATATATTTGATTAAAAATTAAGTTTTCTTAAGATTATAGGTTCCCCTTTTCTTTTTGGTATATCATGGATAAGACCTCTAAAAATCTGAAGTGAAAGACTGGTTGAGACATAAAAGACAATTTTAAAATATCAGTACATATTTCTTCATTGACTATTGAAACTGAATTGAAAAAAAAATTACAAAAAGCAGGAAAGTAAAGTAAATAGACCTGGCAAATAGAGCCTTTAGGTCTAAACTAAAATTTCTTGGATTTCCTGAAAGAAAAAGATTGTGAGAAATTTCTGTATAAATGGATCATTAAAAAATTGAACCTGATGAGCACTAGTTTTGTGGATACAAAGAGAACACTACAGAAAGTGGGCCTCCAGTACTCTCTCTTAACCACTAAATGGTATGTTTACATGACGTATTGCGGCACGAACCAGTGGCCAGCACATATTTTCAATAGCGCAGTGATCCTGCCGCCTATTACCCTAGTTTTCTCCCGTGTGTAATGTGCACCCGTAAAAAGGGGTGGGGAAAACGAAACTAATAGGAGGCATTGTGCTGTTGAAAGTACGTGCTGGCCACAGGTACGTGCCACAATAAGTCATGTTAACATACCCTTTTTTTTTAAGTCATTGGAAAATAAAGGTGGATTTTTTTTATCTGTCCCATAATGCAGAAAAGTTAGATGTATGATTATTTATTGTTTCTTTGATGGAGTAACTTGTATTTTGGCTTCAGGTGTTGGCTATTAATTATAGCAGACACCATAAGTCAGGATAAAAGACTGTTCAGATACTGGCTGTTAAACCCTTTAGATGCTGTGCTGATTGTGGACATGTAAGAAAAAAGTTCTAAAAACGAAAAAGAAGATTTAAAAAGTTCTAAACAGCTCTTTTGCCATTTTACAAATAAAAAATAACTAAAAAAAAAAAAGTTCCACATAATAGGTATCACCATATTCATAAAAGTCAGATTTATTAAAATATAACATAATTTATTTGGTACGGTGAACACTGTAGAAGAAAAGTAAATTGTGATCTTTTTCGGTCATTTCACATCCCCCAAAAAATTGGAATAAAAAGTGATCAAAAAGTCGCATGTATCTTAAAATGGTTCCAATAGAAATAACACTTCAGCCCACAAAAACAAGTCCTTACTCAGGTCCCTAGGAGGAAAAACAAAAACGTTATTGGTCATAGAAATGGAGCTTAAGGCACAAATTAAAAAAATGTAGAATGTTTTAATTTTATATTAGAACATAGAACATAATGAAAACTCCATACATTTGATATCAGCAAAATACTATAAGCGTATGTTCACATGGCGTTTTAGGATCCAAAAATTGCATCCAAAAACACAGCGTCAATCGAATCCAAAAGGCATCCAACACGCAGGTGCATGTTTGGATGCGTTTTGGCTGCAGTAGGATCGCACCTTATAGTTTTAAATAGGGCTACTGCTGCGTCTTTCGGATCAAGAATTGACATGTCAATTCTTGGAAAGGATCCGAAAGACACAAGTAAACACGCATCAGCGATCACTCAACTGAATACCGATGCGTGTTTTACATTGCAAGCAATGTAAAATCACATGCTCATTGCTAGATGTGTGTTTGGATCCGTTTAGGGTCCAATAGATGGATACAAACACACATCTAATAAGGTATGTTCACACGGACAGAACACGCCGTGTGAACATGCCCTAAATCTGCTGAATTCAACATAGCATGACATTTATACTGAACATCGAACACCATAAAAATTAAACCCCCTCTCAAAAATGACACAATTCCCTTTTTTTATATTTCACCAAACTTAGAATTTTTCTTTGGGTTTCACAGTATATTATATGGTACAGTTAATGGCACCATTAAAAAGTTATTCACGAAAAAAAAAAGTGCTCATAAGACTACATAGACAGAAAAGTAAAAAAGTTATGTCTCTTGGAAGATGAGGAGGAAAAATGTATGCAATGAAAAAATTATATTCATGGAATCAGGATATATCAAGTGTAAGGTTATTTTTTACTATATAGTTGCTGCAAAAATATTCCTATTGCTTGAACTGTTCCTCATTTTATACGTTACAGCCACAAACTTGAATGTATTTTATGTATTATATATTTTATACCATTCCATCGTATTTTTGGCTGTATGTTTAGGATTGTTGTCCTCCTGGAAGGTGAACCTACACCCCAGTCTCAAGTCTTTTGCAGCCTCCAACAGGTTTTCCTCCAGGATTAACTAGTATCTAGCTCCATCCATTTTCCCACCAATTCTGACCAGCTTCCCAGTCCCTGCTGAAGCAAAGCCTCCCCACAGCATGATGCTGGTTCACGGTGGGGATGGTGTGTTCAGAATAATGCTATATTCCTTTTATCGATATAGACCAATACCAGAAAATTCACTTTTCTTGCATTTTATTATTCAAATCCATGTATAATACAAAATTTAAAACACTTAATGCATTCTTCAGCAAAGACATTAGTTATTAGTCTTTAAAAAAAAGTGGTCTACTTATTTTTGTTGATTTTACATCTTCACAGCCACAATCTCTTTCCATATGCAGTAGTAGGGAGCAGCCTGGACAACAGGCCATGCTGCACACTCGTGCAATGGAATATAGTTGCTCTAAGATAGCACTGAGGAAGCTCTATTGTTTATAGACCATTGGTGTTAATACGAATATGTATAAGCGGAATATTAACTAAAGTGAGTGTTCAGGATGATGTGCAGTGTTAGCTTTCCTCCACATACAGTATTTGGTATTTAGGTCTCAACTGCCCAGAGCACCTTCTTCTACATGCTTGCTGTGTCCCCAAGAGTATGGTCACACGGCGTTTTTTGAAGTTTAATTTACGCTTCCAAGTCAGCTTCCAAATCTGCTTCAAAAATACCTGGTTAGAGGCGTATTTTGAAAAATCCTATCCCCATTGTCTCCTATGGGGATTTTATGAGCGAAAATTTAAAGCTTGTCTGAGGCTGATTTTGGGCCGTTTTCCAGCGAGTTAAACGATATAATATGTCCCAAAAAATGCTGTGTGAACATACCCCTACACAGCTTTCTGCAAACTGCAAATGGGACTTCTTGTGACTTGCTTTTAAAAAAGGGCTTTCTTCTTGCCACTCATTCATAAAGGCAAGATTTGTGGGGTACAGGATTGTCCTGTGGAGAGATTCTCCCACCTGAGCTGTGGATCTCTGCAATTCCTCCAGAGTGACCCTGGGCCTCTTGGCTGCTTCTCTAATTAGTGCTCTCCTTCTCTGGGCTGTCAGTTTAGGTGGACAGCCATGTTTTGGTAGGTTAGCAGTCATGCCATAGTCCTCTCATTTATGGATGCATTGAACAGTGTTCCTTGAGATGTAAAAAATGTGGGCTATTTATTTATTTTTATTTTTTTAATAATCCTGCAATACACTTTGCCACAACTTTATTCATGAGCTGTCTGTTGTGTTCTTTGGTTTTCATGTTTTGTTCACTAACGTTCTCTAAGAAACCTCTGAGGCCTTCACAAAACAACTGTAGTTATATTGAGAATAAATTAGATACAGATGTACTGTATTTACTAATTAGGTCACTTCTAAAGGCAATTGGTCACACTGAATTTTATTTAGGTGTATCATAGTACAGGGGGCCGAATCCATACAGTATCTCACAAAAGTCAGTACACCCCTCATATTTTTGTAAATATTAAGGTATGTTCACACGGCGTCTTGTGTCCGTGTAAACATACGCTTTTGTGATTAGTGTCTGGGTCCGTCTGAAAAACTAACATCTAACAATTAGCAGTGTGTTTAACACTGCCGGCAATGTGAAACACTCATCGGCGTTCACATGAGTGATCGCCGCTGCGTGTTTGCATCGCGTCTGTCGGGTTTGTCTTTAGGATGTGCTCCAAGAATTGACATGTCTGATACAATGTAAAATAGTCAGTGAACAGCTTGTATAACAGTGTAAATGTGGTGTGCCCTCAAAATAGCTCCTCATACAGCCACCAATGTCTAAACTGCTGGCAACAAAAGGGAGTACACCCCTAAGTTAAAATGGACAAATAGGGCTGAATTTGCCATTTTCCCTCCACAGTGTCATGTGACTCATTAGTATTACAAGGTCTAAGGTGTGAATGGGGAGAAGGTGTGTTAAATTTGGTGTTATTGCTCACACAGCGTTTTTTAGATGCATGTTTGGATCCAAAAACGCATCTAACTATGTACAGCGTGTTTTACATTGCTTTCAATGTAAAACACACATTGGCATTCAGACGAGTGATCGCTGATGCATGTTTTACATGCATCTTTGGGATCTGTCTTTCAGATCCGTTCAAAGAATTTACGTCAATTCTTGATCTGTTTGACGCTGCAGACACCCTATTTAAAATTATAGAGTGCATTTCTGCTGCAACAAAAACACATCCAAACACGCAGTGCACTTTGGGTGTTTTATGCAGCGCTTTTGAATATGTTTTTCGGATCCAAAAAACTTATTCAAAGCGCAGTGTGAACATACCCTTACATTCTGGGGTGTAATCAGCCTGTCAGTGCTCAGACTTTTATTGCACACTGCATCAAATTGGCCTGCATGACTGTTGTCCCAGAAGGAAGCATATTATAAAGATGATGAAGACAAGCAGACTATGGACATTGATTACTGGAACCATGTCCTGTAGTCTGATGAAACCAAGATAAACTTATTGGGTTCAGATGGTGTCAGGTGTATGGCGGCAACCAGGTGAGGAGTACAAGGACAAGTGTGTCTTACCTAGAGACAAGCATGATGGTGGGAGTATCGAACGTGGCAGCTAAGGAGTTAATCGCCCGTGGCCGGAGTGAGCTCTGGTTTTGGGCGAAATAGCATGAGGCCAGCTGGTTCCATGCTGTGGTCATTCGGGCCCCTCTTATGAGCCCGCACGATGTCCAGGATGTACCTGTCCATCCATTTGCGGGAAGCCACTTCCTGTGAGGACGTATGGGTACGTCAAATGACGAGAAGGGGTTAAAGTAGTAAAGTTATGAAAACCGTTTTGATTTGGTAGCACTAGAATAGTACTGATTGACAGAATACAGATAGCATGTCATTTATAACGCACAGGGAACTCCATAAAAATGGAACCCATGAATAGCAGAATTACATATTTTTTCCCATTTCACCCCACAAGGAATGTATATATCTTTATGTTTTCCCAGCATATTTGGGGCGGTATAAAGTACTACTAAAAAGTACTTCCTGTCTCACAAAAATAAACGCTTTTATGTCTATGTAAACCTAAAAATAAAAAGTATGTTTCTTGAAATACTTGACTACTGGGGATGACAAAGGAGGTCACAATGATTCACCAGGACTAATCATCATCCATATGGATCTTGTGGACTAAATGTCAGCCCATAGTATCCATGCACATCATTACTAGCCATGTTGGGTCATTTCAGTGGCAGTCCCTAAATTCACCTGGCCCCCACACAGAAGTTAATTTACTTATGGCAGACTTACCAGACAGCTCATCAGGACTGTGGGAGCAAGGCCGGCAGCTTAAAGTGAATAAATACAAGTGCTCCCACGGCACAATGAAGGAGGAGACGCTAGAACTGTGTTGTGACCTGGCCTGCAGCACTGACAGCCCTGTTGAGTGCTAATACTGACTCCATAGTCAGTATCAGGACAGTGCAGCCATATCACCGTGATGCTGGCTATGGAGTCAGTGACAGCCTTCAGTAAGGCCTTCATTTTTACATAAAGGCCTTCATTTTTACATAAAGGCCCACATGGATAGCGGCTCACCGAGAATCTGCCTGGCAGGGTAGATTGCAAGTCCAGACCTGATAAGAAACATAAACAAGCTCCTGTGCTGTTGATAAGACACAGCAAAGAGTGATGTCACTGTCCTACAGCTTTCTAGTGTCAGAACAGTGTTACATTAATCTGTGGTGTACTTTCTGCTGGTGATCATTAAAGGGAGTCTGATACATTTATGAGATGTTCTCTTAACTCTTCCCTCACGCATGGCAGGGCGTACAAGGGAGGGAGCGTTATTTGGCTTTTGGTACACAGTTTTTGGTGGGTACCATGTCACATTTGCAGGGCCTCTATGTGGGTCGGTACAATTACATCAATATCAATTTTATATAGTTTTTTTTTATCTGTTACTACTTTTACACAAAATAAATGCTTTTGTAATAAAAAAGGGTTTTTATGTCGACAAATTATGACAGCTATCCCTTTCATTTTTCTGTATGTAGAGCTTGTTTTTCGTGGGATGAGTTGTCAGTTTCATTGGTATTATTTTGAGGTTCATATGACACTTTGATCACTTTTTATCAAGGTTTTTGGGAGGCGGGAATGAAAAAAGTACAGCAATCCTAGTAGGTTTTTTACATTTTTTTTTTCAACAGTCATATTAATTTTATGCAGCATATCAATATGATTACAGCGAAACCAAATTAAAATTTTGTACAAAAAAGTTGTTTTTTGCATTTACACAATAAAAACACTTTTATTTAAAAAAGAAAAACACATTTATGTATCGCCATAGTACGAGAGCCATTACTTTTTTATTTTTCTGTATATGGAGCTGTGTATCCCCTTGTACCCCTCCACCAGTTCACGTACAATATCCACTTCCAAGTTTTCCCTTGGTCACACACCTCGCAGTTTCTAAAATAAACAACACTATAATCACAATCAAGAAAGTAAAACCCCCTAATCACATGGTCAGGGACAGGTGTGCACTCACTTTTACAATTAGGTACAAGTGTACACTGCCACTGTACAAGTGCCAATGTAACCTACAATAACCGCCATATAGAGACCACATAGTGGTCAGAGACTGGCTCAGGTCACCATCACATGACAGCAAATACAACACCGATCCAACACAGTAGCAAAATAACCCCTGACATACATGGACTCATAGGAGACATTTTATCTGATGAGTCTTTCACTTTCCCTTTTCTTCTCTATCTAGTCCAGACCGCTATGATGTCATCCCCCAGCCACCACGTCCCTGCAAAATACACCACAAAAATATCTTAGAATTCTCCATTTTCCAGCACCTCTTTACCAATTCCCACATCTCTACAAAATTACCATGGGTGGGAGAGCGGGTTCAGGCCATAGCTTAGAGGAATAGTTTCCTCGGGGGTTGTGGAGGAAAAGAAGACTAAAACCCTGGATACTGTGCTATGGCTATGGCCTGTGCCCTTTGGAATCATATTACCAGGTAGGTAGGCAAATGTGAAAGGCCTAAGGTAGCTAGGTAGGCCCTATTTAGTTAGGTAAACACCCATTGGATACATTTGTAAACTCTTGATAGGTAGGCCAACCCCAGACAGGTTGGTGGGTAGGCCCAAGTTAGGTAGGTTGCTAGGCCCCAGTTAATTAGATAGGTAGGTAGGAAGTAGGTAGGTAGATAGCCCCCAGGTTGATAAGTAGGCCCCAGCTAGGTAGGTAGATAGACCCCAGTTAAGTTGGTGGTAGTTGGAACCTAGGTAGGTAGATGGGTCCCAGGTGGGTAGGTAAGAGGTGGGCCCCAGATAGGCAGTTTGTAGGTATGTGGGGCCCATGTAGGAAGGTGATAAGTGGGCCCATTTAGGTAGGTAAAAGGTAGGTGAACCCCAGGTAGTTAGGTGATAAGTGGGTCCTAAGTAGGTTAGTGATGGTAGACCCCAGTTAGGTAGGCTGTAGGTAGGTAATGGTGGGCCCCATGTAGATTGGTGATGGTGGCCCCAGTTAGGTAGGCTATAGATGGGTGATGGTGGGCCCCATGTAGGTAGGTGGTGTATAGGCCACAGTAAGGTAGGCTGTAGGTAGGTGATGGCGGGCCCTGTGTAGATAGGTAGAGGATGTGCCTCTTTAAGGTAGGCAGTAGGTAGGTGATGGTGGGCACCATGTAGGTAGGCAATGGTGGGGCCCATGTAGGTAGGTACTCATAGGAAATAAAAAAAATAAACTCACCTCTCTCCCATTCCCCCAGTGTGACAATCGGCAGGCCTGCTTCAAGTGAATCCCAGGAGTCAACGACATATGCCTCTGAGCACCCGGGAGAGAGGGACCCCATGTGGTGGCGGCGGTACTTCCACCAGTGGAGTTTGGAACCCGCTGGGAGTTTCTCAAACTCCTCAGTGGGCCACTCCGAGCATGCATGTGTTTTATTTTATTTGTGTGTGTTTTTTCTTTTTTACTTGTCCACAAAGGCGACTTGACTCAGCGATCTGCAGATCACTGTTTCAAGGCATAGCAGTGTACTACTATACTGCTCTGTGTTTTTAGCTGTCAATCACCATGCCTGACCATGCCTGGATGGTGATGATGTCAGAAACAACACTGAAGCCTTTGTAAGGCTTCTAGGTCTTTATGGCAGCCATCAGCACCCATTGATCATGCCATAGGGTGCTAATTTTGACAGAGGGAGCTCCCTCCCTCTGTTTTTCTTTTAGATGCCGAAGGTTGCGAATGAAGGACACCAGGTGTAATTAGAGCCCACACAAGCGTCTTGCCATAAATATATGGCAATTTGTGGTAACCCCTTTTGACCATGATGTTTACTTATGTTAAATGTCGGGAAGCGGCTAGTGAGACCTTGTTCTGACACAGGAACACAGGGAAGGGGGCGGGTGGTCCAGCACGTCAGTGACGTGGAGAGGAATAGTGCACTTTAGTACTGCACACTGTAGCAGCTGTGATACTATATTTAACAACTTACCACAGTAGATACTTAAAGCATATCTAGTGTGGTATGCATGTACTTGTAGTTCCACAGCAGCTGCCTGCCAGCCACACCAGCCAATCTGAAAGATAAGGCACTATAGATGCCACAAACATATAAAGTGTGCCTGTAATGATAATCTACCTACAGGGGACACACATACCTACCTGCCTACAGAGGGCCTGTATACCTACCTACTGGGGAACTATAAACCTACCAAATGGCTTATATACATATTTTCTTAATACCTACCTAATGGAGGTTAATATTACTTAATATCGATTTAATGGACCAATGATCCTACCTATCTCCTGGAAGGCCTGTATACCTTTCTACCTAATGGGGGCCTATCCTACCTGCCTAATTGCGGTACGTCTACATAAAAGGGGCTCCACCTACCTGCCTAACTATTTTGGGGGATGTGCCTGTTAAAGGGTGCATATGTATATTACTGTATAGCGATGTACACATTCTGTAGGTTTAAGTTAAGAAGTATTATGCTTGATTATTAGGTTAGCAGAAGCAGTTAACTGTACTTAGAGTGGAAGACAGTGCTGTTGGGTTAATCAGTCAGGGAGCTGACAGGGGAGGGGCCAAGTTAACCAACTAAATAGTAAACCTGTCAGCTCTCCCTTAGTTGAGTTCTGAGTGTGTATTTAGTTCCAGTTGTATGCCGCAGAAAAAGGAGAACCCCACCTATCTGCCGGTGATATGTAGGACAGGCCGGGGTGGACACCCCACTCACTGATAGTCCAGTAAGCAGAAGGTTTCCAGAAGAGGATACTGGTGACACAGTGACATGCAGAAGTAGTTGGGGGACTGGATCCCAGAGGTACAGGTGAGCAGCATGGGTGAGAACTGCCCTTAAAGTGTGGACCTCAGAAAGTATAAGCCCAGTTAGTCAGCCATGTGTAGTGTACCAAGATACCTGAAGATGGGCCCTTAGGCACGACAGCTAGTGAGGCCCTCAGGAAAAGTGTATTTGTATTGGAGATGTGTACCGCTGTCATGTGTCATGCCCAGGAGAAATGTAACGTTCACAAGTACCAGTGCCGTGAGTAAACGCCTGAAGTTACTCCAGCGGAGCTGCTGTTATCTGTCAGTTATTAATTTGCGAGTGCACCACACGACTACTTCACCCATCATTTGCAACATACACCATCAACCAACATGCCCACATCTCTTTACATGCCTACCTACTATATGGGGACACAAGACAAGACTAAAGCTGGGTGCACAAACGGAGCCCCATAACCATCTTGGCATACTCTTACTGTTAGAGTCACAAGAGCTTCACGATATTGGTAGGAGTGATATGGATGGGGAGTTTGAACATAGGTAGGAATTGATAGGAAATTGCTGGAAAAGTGAGAAGAAGATCTTTGTGTGGTACATTCTGCAGGGAAAAGTTGTCACTGGGAGAAGTTGTCATGGTGCTCTGAGTCGGATGGAGAAGAAAAGGGAAAGAGAACAACTCAGAAGAGAACGAGGTCATACGTCACCTTTGAGTCCCTGGATGTAAGTGGTTATTTTGCTCCTGTGTTGGATCGGTGATGTATTCACTCTTATGTCATGTGACCTGAGCTCGTGTCTGACTACTCTGTGGTTTCTAGATGGCAGTACTGTAGGTTATTTCGGTGCTTGTACAGTGGCAACGTTCACTTGTCCTTAATTGTTAAAGTAAGTGCACGCCTGTTCTCGACACTGTGTTTATGGGTTTCTCTTTTACTTTCTTGATTGCGTTTATAGTGGTGCTTACTTTATAGTGTTTATAGTGGTGCGTGACCAAGGGAAAATTTTAAGGAAGATATTGTATGTGGGCTTCTGGGGGTTATCTGCCAGGGCTGCTTTTTAATTATTCTAGTGGGGTGGGGTGGCACGCACAGTTAGCAGACTGTGATAGGGTGCTGGTCAAAAGTAGGTGAGTGTTACTTCACCACTAGTTACAGAGAGAATGATTGACCGCACATCGAAAATTGATGCAAAAATAGATTTATTTAATTAAATCCACAGTCTCCTAAGACAATATACAAGGTGACTTAAATCAGCATGACGTTTCGGTCCTTTCAGACCTTTTTCAAAAATTCACAGTCAGAAGAGTGGATGAAGGATAAGGAAAAGGGCCGTAGCCCTGTGAAATAAGAGCCTTAGGGCTGCTTTTTAGTCGTAAACTTATCCCCTTAATATAAATCCCTCACACAGTAATATCGACAGAAAAGTAAAAAAGTTTTGACTCTTAGAGTATAGTAACATAAAAACATGGGTTTTTAGGTGATAATTATGATTTAGGAGTTTGAGGAGGGACCTGTAAAAACAGTTGTGGCGTGAAAAGTAGGGGTTTAGTCTGTAAAACAGGGAGACAAAATTAGGCACAGCCCAGGGAAACAAAAGTTCTAGCTATACCACCGCTACAGCTTATAAATAGTGTCTTCATATTAGGCAACATGTTCCTCCTTTTAATGTATTCCTCTATACCTGTACTGTATGTACTGTATTACTGTCTACCTTTAATACCTATATTATACTGTTATCTAACTGTGATGCAAGTACTGTACTTCTATTTAACTGCATTACATGTACTTGACTGCTATCAACCTGTGCTACATAGACTGTTCTTCTACCTACGCAACCTTCATCTACCATACTGCTGAAACCTGTGCTACATGCACTGTATTATTTACCTCTTCAACATGTACTACACTTTCTACTTGTACTTACATAGTGTATTGCTCTCTTCTCATGCTATAGATACCTTTTTGCTATGTACCTATTGATTTAGTCTGTAAGTACAAAATACAACAAGATGCTCCACAGGCAAAGTAAGAGTGAAATTCAAAACGCAGGAAAAACCCTAGTTAGTTCAACTCTCCAACACAAGGTACAGCATATGTGACTATATGCAGTTTCTGTTGTCCTTCCACCATACAGTGAAGTAGGTCTTAACAGGACAAAATGTAATATTTAGAATGAATGCTCACCTTATTCAGAAATGCACAGTACTTATATCAGCTTAAAGGGATTTTTCCATGAAGTAAAATTGGTGTGGGAAGCTTACAAATTAAATAATAAATATTTTCACAATTCATCACTATTACAAATTTTATATAATTTTTGTTTTAGCTGCTACTGTAGTGATTCATAGTGTACGACACATCTCCAGGGGATACAACCAGGGATGAAAGCTGCTCAGTCTTGCCGTACATACTCAGACATCACCTCTCCTATCAGCAAGCTACTGCCAGTCTCTTCCCTGCTTAGTAATCACACACTAACTCACTGCTGAGCGAGTTTTCAACCCTAAGTGCTGTAATTTTACTTCTGTTTTCTATACTCCTTAGTAATTAGTCAAACAGCGAAAATAAATAAAAATAATCCTAAATCAGATATGTGCATTGAGACAAAAAAAAAAAATCTATGTTGGCTCATGAGGGATTTGAATCTAGGACCCCTGTGTTGGAAGGCAGAATCTCTAACCAGTCAGCTACTTTGTAACTACTTAGAGCTCCTTACAGTACACAAACAGACATGGTGATGGTAGCCTGCTGGGTCAAATGATATGCAATTCAAACCAGGGGTTAAGACAGAGCCTCACAAGATTGGTAAGTAATGCTGATCGAAGTTCCTTTGAAAGCAGGGTTCTTCTACCTACCCAACCTTCAACTACCATACTGCTGAAACCTGTACTACATGCAAGGGTTTAGAATTATAATAAAATCCTTTTATTAGCAACACATATCCTTAAAATATGTAACGTGGTGTGCATATACATATGCTTCTTGCGTTTTTTTCAAAGTCCGTAGCGTGCAGTCGGTCCAACAATCTTTATGCAGGAACTCCAAAGGCATAAACTTTTTTCAGAACGCCAAGTAGTGGAGCATGGAGATGTCAAGATGATTAAATTAGGTGTGGAAATTATCTTTGTTCCACTCCTTTATCCAATTAAATGCCTCCTCCGAATTATATTATTATTATTATTGCTGCCGACAGCCGGAGCTCGAGAAATATGACCCACATGCTTTGGCTGGGACATGAAATCTGCTTTAATCACAGTAAATTACATTCCAATAGAACTTTTTAATCACATGACTATTCTATCACTACATGATTGGTTAATTGGCGGTTGCTTAGAGACAAGTTATAATTTGCATGTACGTATGAAGCATTAGCTGATATGACACATTCCCAAACTCTTCTCTATATCATCTGGGGGGAGGAGGAAGGCCTTGAATGTCTTGCTTCTAGCAGACACTGCATCTGTCTCAAGGAAAGCTGTGTGAGAGATATCTGATACTTCGATAAGGATGTATAGCAGTAAAATCAGTTTAACAAACTATCTGATGAGCTTAAAAGAATGTAATGATGAAACAGGGTTTTGATGTTTTTTTCCTTAAATTACCAACTTGACAGAGACAGACAGGTGGTGCCGAGATAGGCGTGTGACATTTCGGGGTGTATCCAACCCCTTTCTCAAACACATGATCTATCTGTCATCACTTCCTTTTTTACAGAATGAATAGCGTCCTGTCATAACACACTGTTACATCTTAATTATTAAAAAACAAAATATCCACACATTCAAAGAAACACTTGTAAGTTTAAATTCTCATTCATACTGGCTGGAGCAAGTGTATTAAGCCTGAATATCCAGGCAACCTCTCTTTGAAGAAGCTGTGTCTCAAGGCTCTCTGTGGATCTAATCGTAACCTCCTCCAATACACACCATCAGAGTTCTGTTACCGCATGATTGTGTTCATAGAAATGTTTGGCAACGGTAGTTTCACCAAACTTTCTTTTATCACTATTTTGAACTGTCTTTTGGGCTTTCATATTTCTAATACTTGAACAATGTTCTGTAATCCTAGTCTTGATATTTTGCGATGTTTGCCCTATGTATCCTTTACCGCATGGACATTTTAGGAGGTAAATTACTCCTTTAGAATTACAGGTATAGAAACTTTCCAATGTAATTTTAAAGCCTTGCGTTGGATGGGATATATATGGCCCCTTTATAATAGAATTGCAGTTACAGCAACCTAGACATGGAAAGGTTCCTATTCGCTTAGTGGCAAGTGTGCTCTGTTGTTTACTCATGTTATTTTTAAGTTCAGATGACACAACAGAATTGCCGACGGCATGACCTTAGTTAAGAGATACCAATATTTCTTAATGGTTCTCTTAATTAACGTACTATGTGTGTCGAAAGTACTAAGATACTTAAAACGATCGTCTTGATCACTTCTTCGTGTGTTCATAAGCAGTTATCTTCTATCTATTTGCCCAACCTCGCTGGCTGTTTTCTCTTAGTCTTCCCTCTGAAAACCTCTGGCAATGAACTTTTCCATGAGCAATTTCTCTTGTTCACGACCTAGAGCTTAATTGGAACATATTCTCCTGGCTCTTATGAACTGTCATTTTGGTATGCCAACAAATAACTGTGGAGAATGTGACTAGTTCTATATAGAATGTTGTTCTTATCTATAGATTTTTTATATAATGTAGTTGTGACCCTTTGTGTGCTTCTTTGACTTCTACGTCTAGTTAGTGGATGACGTCCTTGTCTATGTGGGCAGTAAACTGGATGAGGGGGTGAACTCCATTGAGAAACTCTACGAAGTCAACAACCTCCTCTCTAGTACCGCCCCACAGAACAAAGACGTCATCCACATATCTCAGCCAAGCACTGGCTTTCTGAAATCTTTCATTTGTGAAAAAAAATTTGTTCTCATATGCCATCATAAAAAGATTAGCGAGGCTCTGTGCCACTGGGGATCCCATTGAGACCCCCTGTAACTGCAAAAAAAGTCCTCGCCAAATTTTAAATAATTTTTCGTCAATATAAGGTCTAACAATGTCATAATGAAATTGATATGCATATTAGAAAGTGTAGCATCTTCACTAAGACATTCTCTAACTGCTTGGGTCCCTTCGTCATATTGAATGTTAGTATATAATGCCTTGATAGCTAAGGTGCAAAACCAAGTAGTATCATCATGTCTAATCTTTTCCAATTCTTTCAAAAATTTACCAGTATCACTTAGGGCATAAGTATCCCTTTTCACATGTTTTTGGAGAAAGCTGTTGACATATGCTGCAAGTGGTTCAAGCACAGACCCTATCCCGGAGACAATAGGCCGTCCGGGATGGTTTGTAATCGACTTATGTACTTTAGGAACGAGATATAAAATGGGAATGCGAAGATGGGTGCATATAAGGGCTGCTTTCTCTTTAACTGTTATAATTCCTAGTTCTACAGCTTCCATCAGTATACCCTCAACAGCATCTTGAAGAACTTTCTTCGGATCATTTTCTAATCTTGTATACACTGCTGAATCACTAAGTTGTGTCAATGCTTCTTGCACATAATCTTTTTTGTCTTGCACCACTACCGCCGCTCCCTGGTCGGCTTTCTTGATTACGATATTATCGGGAGTTCTCAAGTCTTGTAACGCTTTCCTTTCCTGCAATGTGATATTACTAGCTCTTTGTTTTTTGACTTGATCCCATTTTTCCATAACATCTGACATCTGCGCATGGCGGCCTCCAGTAGACGTGTGGATAACCAGGTCAGTTGAACCATGTAAGTGGGCGGTACTATAACATTTTTGTTTAGCGGTACCACATTATATAAATGGCTGATCAATGACAGGGTTCCCTGTGGGACACTGACTACCTTGCACCAAAGGAGTACCCATCGCGGAGCACACTAGCTCTTCTCTGTTATCCAGGTACATTTATGAGTGTTAACAGCGATCCATTTATTCTACAGTATGCTCTATTTATACTAATTTTGATAGCTTTGAGTATATCTGTTTTTTTTTCCTTGTCCTTTGTTTTCAGGCATACCAGCCTAACATGGCACTTACCCTCTGATCAGGTACTATGTATGTACTCTAAAATTGGAGTGATAAAATCTAGTGGTTTGGCATTTTTTCTAACCCCATTGAAAAGTCCCTGAGATTGGGATGAAATGCTGCGTCTGGGGACTATTGCGTGTATTCTAGTCCTACATCTTAGACTAGTTTGTAATCTAAATTACTAAGTACTTTCTTTGTATTGTATATGGTCTAGTACTTATATTGGAGTGGAACAGGTGTTATACCTCGCTTGTATTCTTTACTCCGCACGAGTTTTTGGGGATTGCTTAGGTAGCGATATAGGTCTACTTTGCGGGGTCGCCCTTTTCGGGGCGGTTTCTCTGCCTGAGATAAGTAGAGGCCTGAGCAGGGATAGGGATAAGTTATTTTCTGTGTATCTACCCGATTGTGCATAGATATAGTTGTCCAGTAGGTATCCTTTTTTCTATGTTGGTACTATCATTGCTATGTTTTTTGTGTATTTTAGAAATTTTGGATTAAAAGGTATGTTTTAAAGGAATTTTTTTCATTTGGATATAGCTTCTGATTATAGTAAATTCCTATAATTTGATATTTGGGAGGTTATTTGGATTTGGTTTATAGCTTTACCTTATGTGATGGCAGGATTTGTTTCAACAAATATTGATTCTAACACTTGACTACAGGAGGCACAGGAAGTCTTCTCTAAAAGGACTCTATCTTCACCTATTCACTCCCCTACAATTAAAATAGCATTTAGGGACCTGACTCGAGCCCATAAGGAATACGTTTCTTCCTTGTGGGAAATTCAATCATTGGACAATTATATACAACAAAAAATAGTCCCTAGGGGATTACGCATTACCCTAGCACCAGCTGAGAGACTTAGATCTGAAGCGGTGCTAACTAAGTGGGAGAAAGAGAATCCATTGACTCTTCTCTCCGCTTTATGCACATTATCCTTGAAGAGGAAAGGATTAATTTTGAAAAACTGAAAGAGAGATTAAGGGTGCAATCAGAACTGACCCTAAAATTCAAAACAGAATCTGATTTTGAAGCCAGAGAAATTGAATTAAGAAATAAGATTCAAAGACATCAGAATTTTATAAAGGAAAAGAAACAGACTTCAAGGAGGGTAAAGCATACTCTTCTCTCTTAGTTAAGAACAATAGGAGACCAGAGACTGAGACCGATATATCTTCCTCGGAAGCTGAGGCCTCGGACTCGGAAAGGAGATTCCCTTTCAACACCCAGAGATACAGGGGTAGGGGCAAAGGAAGACGGGGAGAAGGCAAAAAATCATGGAATACATCCATGCCATCATCTTCGTCTTCCCCTGGTATGGGATCTTTTTTAGATCGACAAATGCCCCAATATCCCCTGAGAACCAAGGAGAGAAATGTGAAATAGTCAAATCTGATGATTTGCAAATTATTAATTTGTCTAAACGAGTGATTTCAGAGAGTGAGAAGAAGGTCCTTGAGAGGGGACTATCATTTGTTCCCACCAACTTCTTTAGAGAGTTTGAATGGGTAAAAGACTTGAGTCTTTTTGTTCGGAAAGTGAAGTGGGCTAAATTCTTCTATAAGAAGGATCTTAAAGAATGTGAAAGTTTGGGTCTGGAACCCAGAGACCTTATAGGAGTGAGGACCCTCTGTAGTATACTCTCGGAGGAAGATAACCCTGTAGGGGAAGGCCCTTTCACCACCTTATCCAGAAAAAGTTCACGCATGCCACCACCTCAACCGTATTCATGTATAGATGCCTTCTATGAAACTGTCGTTGGTGAATTAAAGCTTATTGATCCTAAGATTCAGGGCCCGAACAATTTATCGGGAAGGGAAAGACAGGCCTTGAAAGACCTAGAAAGAGATAATTCCATCGTTATAAAGGCCGCAGATAAGGGGGGAAATCTGGTAATAATGGATGTTGCCCAGTACCAACAAATGTGCCTTGACTTATTACAGGACAGATCCTGTTATAAGATATTAAGAAAGGACCCCTTACCATCCTTTCGATTGGAATTAAAGGGGTTGTTGGATGAAGCTCTATTTAACAGGGTGATTAGTAAATCCGAGTATGACTTCTTGTTACCAGAATTCCCTATAATGGCGACCTTCTACAGTTTACCAAAAGTGCATAAGGGAACGTCACCCTTAAAGGGTAGACCTATTGTCTCCGGAATAGGGAGTCTTACCCAAAATTTGGGGATATATGTAGACAAAAACCTGAGAGAATTCGTCACAACCCTGCCCTCGTATATTAGGGATACTGCGGATCTACTTCTCAAGCTGGAAGGTATTGTAGTAGATCAGGATACACTCTTGTGCAGCATAGACGTAGAGGCACTATACTCCTTCGATACCTCACGAGGAAGACTTAAAAGCTATTAATTATTTTTTGGAGTCGAGGTGTTCAATTTAAACGGCATAGTGAATTCATTCTGTCCCTTTTAAGGTTTTCCCTAGAGAGAAACATCTTCGGATTCGACCGTAGGATCTACCACCAGCTCAGGGGCATGGCAATGGGGAGCCCTAGTGCTCCCACGTACGCCAATATGTTCCTGGGCTGGTGGGAGAATACGATTGTCTTTAGTGAGGAAGGTGAGAGATGGATGGACAATATCCTCCTGTGGACTTGTTTTATTGATGACATTCTGATCTTATGGAAGGGCAGTGGATCATCATTTGAAATGTTTGTAGATTCCCTGAATCATAACAACATTGGCTTGAGGTTTACATATACCTGGAACGAGTTCACATTGCCTTTCCTAGACTTAAATATCTCAAAAAACCCGGATTTCTCACTGAATACCAGAGTGTACAGAAAGACAACATCCACCAACAGTCTTCTCAGATGGGAAAGCTGCCACCCAAGACCTCTGGTGAGAGGTATACCGCGAGGGCAGTATCTCCGTCTGAGAAGAAATTGCTCGGATACAGACACCTTCAAACAACAGGCCAAAGACCTGAGGGATAGGTTCACTAGGAGGGGTTACCCGCAAAACCCTTAAAAGAAGCTTAACAGAAAGACTTAAAAGAGGACAGAACCAGCTTATTGGTCCCTAAGAGGAAAGAGGAACCCTCTGATTTTGAAAGGAGTGATTTGCGCATTATTGGAGAATTTAGCTCTAATGCCTATCAGATTTGGGACATTATTAACAGATACTGGAAGGTCCTCTTACAAGATGAAGATCTTAGAGCCATTCTACTGGCTTCCCCCAGTATTACTTACAGAAAAGGTCGAAGTATTGGGGACCGCCTGGTTAGGAGCCATTTCTGTGTACCCCCTCAGAGAGAGACCTGGCTTAATAGACAGCCTAATGGCTGCTTTAAGTGTGGTAAATGTAAATTTTGCCCCTTTGTTGTGAACTGTAAGCAATTTGGTGGTGGTAATGGTGGTCGGAGATACACAGGGTTTATCAATTGTGTATCTGTAGGGGTTATCTATTTGGCCACATGTCCATGCGGACTGAACTATGTTGGCAAGACCAAACGAGAGTTCAGATGAAGGATAGGTGAACATGTGGGAGACGTCAAAAGACGCATGGACACAGTCATTGCAAGGCACATGTGGATAAGCATAATGGAAAGGTGGATAACTTGGAGTTTAGAGGGATTGAGGATGTTCGGCCCCCCTTTAAGGGGAGGAGACTGGGACAAAAAGATTCTCCAAAAAGAGGCGCAGTGGATTTATAGATTGGACTGTGTATATCCACGTTGCCTCAACGAGTCTCTCTCTTTCTCTTGTTTCATCTAAAGAGATATTTGTGAAGTAACAAGTTTCCATCATTATGCATATTATTAGTCTCCTGTCCAGAGTTTTGGAATTTTTCCGTGTGATGAATTCTCCTGTCTAAAAATATAAGTTTTTCCTTTCTCCCTTGGAAACTTTCCCCTTTTAAGCCAAATACCTAACTAAATTTAACATAGTTGTTCTCTTTCCTACTATAATTGTTATCCATAATATTTAGCTGGAGAACTTAGGAGGAGTATAATTAATTTGTAGACACTTAAATGAGGATATACTATTTTAATGTTATATCTGGATATATCCCAGTGAAGTAATTCATGTCTCCTTTTCATTATTGACCTCCTCTAAATACGGCATGTACCTTTTTGTAGATTCGCCGTTTATCCATGCTATCTATTTCCCTTTAAAGGTCTGTCCCCAGGAGACGAACGTACCCGGCCTGTAACATTATAAATTGTCTGCGCATGCGTACAGCGGCCCGCTGACACTAGCGGCTACGGAGCAGATCGCCGCACCATCTTAACTTATCTGCGCATGCGCCTTGGAGTTTTTCGACACTGGCGGCCATTTTTGAAAATCCGCACATGCGCATTAGATTGATCGGAGCGCCGAGTACACCGTAGCGTGCTGGCATCTGCGCATGGCGGCCTCCAGTAGACGTGTGGATAACCAGGTCAGTTTAATCATGTAAGTAGGCGGTACTATAACATTTTTGTTTAGAGGTACCACATTATATAAATGGCTGATCAATGACAGGGTTCCCTGTGGGACACTGACTACCTTGCACCAAAGGAGTACCCATCGCGGAGCATACTAGCTCTTCTCTTATCCAGGGACATTTATGAGTGTAACAGCGATCCATTTATTTTACAGTATCTCTTTTTTATACAATTTTTTATAGTTTGAGTATATCGTTTTTTTTTTCCTTGTCCTTTGTTTTTTAGGGATACAAAGCCTAACATGGCACTTACCCTCTAATTAGGTACTATGTATGTACTCTAAAATTGGAGTGATAGAATCTAGTGGTTTGGCATTTTTTCTAACCCCATTGAAAAGTCCCTGAGATTGGGATGAAACGCCGCGTCTGGGGATTAATGCGTGAATTCTAGTCCTACATCTTAGACTAGTTTGTAATCTAAACTACTAAGTACTTTCTTTGTATTGTATATGGTCTAGTACTTATATTGGAGTGGAACAGGTGTTATACCTCGCTTGTATTCTTTACTCCGCACGAGTTTTTGGGGGTTGCTTAGGTAGCGATATAGGTCTACTTTGCGGGGTCGCCCTTTTCGGGGCGGTTTCCCTGCCTGAGCAGGGATAGGGATTAGTTATTTTCTGTGTATCTACCCGATTGTGCATAGATATAGTTTTTCCCGTAGGTATCCCTTTTTTTTATGTTTTGGTACTATCTTTGCTATGTTTTTTGTTTTTTTTAAGAAATTTGGATTAAAAGGTATGTTTTAAAGGAATTTTTTTTTTTTTAGATAACTTCTGATTATAGTAAATTCCTATAATTTGATATTTGGGAGGTTATTTGGATTTAATTGCCATCGTTGGCACGAAGTTTAAACCTTTATTAATAGGGAATCTTGGTCCGTAATTCTTGGGGGGAAATTTTAAAGGGGGCAATTGGCCCTTTACCTTTTTTGGTCTTTCCTTTTTCCTCCTGACCGTACGTTTCTTCTGTTGTCTGTCCCAGAGCTTCCTACATGGTCTATATTGTCGCATTTCTGTTGTGCATCTAAAAAATCGCGTTGGTTGTTATTTTTAGATACCGATCTAAGCTGCATGCGATTTGGGCCCGACGCCCCTTCTGAATCAGATGTACCACTGTCGGTTTGAGGATAACTTGTTCATAGCGGTGCTTACTCCGTTTCTCTGCCCATGAGTATACACGGTTGTGTAGATAATCTTTGTTGTCGCTCTCAAATTTTTTTGAGTTTAATTTGTAACAACTGTATTTTCTGTTTGTCCAACATCTGTCGGGATTCGATCTCCTGGACCCTTGAATCCCAGACCGTTACCCTGCTCACTGCATCTGTCCTTTGACAGCTCCCGTGCTGAACCTTGTTAGGTCCTTTTTTTTCCCCCGCCTTTCCCTGTGACATCTGTTGCTCCACCCCGGACTTCCTATTTAAAGGGCCCCCTTGAACTTCCCCCATGTGAGGGATTGTCTTGCTATATCTTCTCCTGCCCCTTTGCTGTCTTTTCCGTTTATGCTATTGTGCTTCGACCTTTGCTTTCCTTTCCGACTACGCTTCCTCCTGCTCCCAAGACTGACATCGCCCGCAACCTTCCCCACCTCTGGCTTACCACCTACCTGCGCCCTCTCTCGAAGACTGCATCGC
>JAODAL010011673.1:0-98835 GCA_025379985.1 Phyllomedusa bahiana | reverse complement strand
TTCACACAAAAAATTGTATTGGATTCATTTATTTTTCTCCAAACACAGTAGTATCCAGCACTAGCAGTCCGCCCTTCAAGGGCAGTTAATTGGTGCCCGAAACGCGTAAGCGAGGAAGCTTGTTTTTTCCCCGTCGTGTCTCCATATTTTCTACCATCTAGGACACTGCTGAACTTGAGTGTTTTTATCTACACTTTGTTTTCAATAAATTATGTGATTTTGAGGATTTGGACCTCTAGTGCTGAATACTTCTGTGTTTGGATTTGCATATTCACCGTTGCCTTGAACAGTTTCCGTGCACGTTGTCCATGTGGATGGAGCTGACTAAGGGACTTTTTTGTCTCATTTGAGAATTTATTTTTCTCTGCATTATATGGAGTAAGATTCTTTGATATATATGTGCTTCTAAGTCTTGTTTGTTCTCTATGCAGCTATAGAAAGAGACTTTTCTTTCCACGCATGCGCATTTGTCTTGTCCTTTCCATTCTCCGTTTGGGTTTCAATTGATTCTTCTGCGCAGCTTCAGAAAGTTCCTGTCATTTACGTTTTCTCCGCTTGGAGACTCGTATAGGTGTGTGGCAACAAACCAGCAAGTGATTATTTACTAATCAATATGGAGACTATAACTATTTAAAGAAAAGCAAAAAGTATTAACTTCAAGCCATGACTAAGAGCACTTTGATTGCTCAAAACACGTAAGCGAAATGTCTTTGGCCAAAATTGCTCACACGTTACTGTTCTGTAACTAGTGGTATCTTATAGGTGCTTGCATTTTTATATACATTTTTTCTATTAAAAATTTATGGTTTTATGAAAGAACGGAGTTTCTTTGTGCTGATCGCCAAAGTGTCTTTATCCATTGTATTTTCCACTGGACTTGCAATGGGATCCGTGCACTGGAGCTACCTTTGTTTTAGCTGAGCTGGCTTACAATAATCCTTTTTCTACTATGGTTGACAGAAAACCATTGCCAGACGACACTGTATGTTGTGCGTGTCTGATGTATAGCATCATTATATCTAATATTGTTAATTCTAATGGGCTTTTAAACAAAAAGCAGAACATCTATTAATATAAGCCAATATCTCCCATTCAATTCAGAATAGAGTGACCATGGATTTGCAACCATGTCCAAAAAAAAAAAGGGGTTTTTTTAGATCAAGGGGGCATCTTTTCTGACAAACTTACATAGATGTAACGTGTACGCCATGCTTAAAAACCCCCTTAATATTCTCCAATATTTTTCTATCTAAAAACTCCACTTCTGAAGGATGTGAGTTGAATTAATAGGTTAATGGAGAATAATGGTTTGTGCAATGGAGATGGAGTCTCCTGAGGGTTGGCATTTATCAAGTAAACTAATAAGATTTGTAGTTTAATAAACAAGATTGACTGCAGGTGATGTTAGTAATTGCCCATGAAGATGCCGTATAATCTTCTCTGCCGGAATAGTCATTGCTGAAAATATAGACTGATTGGTGATAGACCTGCACATATATATTAAGAAACAGCTTAGATCAATCTCTCCCTTTAGAGAGTGTTCTCATAATAAACTAGGAAAGCCACTGACATGAGGCAGTTAATATTTTTTGGCAAGACTTATAATATTCCAGTATTTATTTTAGAAATCGTAGGTTTCCCTCTTGAACATCATTTTACAGTTTACATATAGATAGCGTATAATTTCCAAATACTGTCTTACATGTCTTACTGCCTGTTCTCATTCACTGATGCACTCGCAATTCTCAAAGGTGTTACTTCAGGACTTGGCACTGTGCTGACAGGAGACACAACCCTTAAACCTAAAGTCGGTAAACACTGTACGGTATCGCTTTCCGAAGTACACAGTCTGCTGTGCATGTAAGAAAACCCTCAAACACTGCAATGCTGTAGACTTTTCCATTGAGGAAACATGTCAGAGACAGTTATGAGAAATGACTGCTGAAGGTTGTTTCTGCCAAAGTGGGCAATACCAGGGACTAAAGCGCTGATTGTACATTTCCAGTGTTTGGAATTCTTTTTTTTTATCATTGTCAAATCTTGTTATGATGGTCAACCCCTCTGCATCCTCGGTGGCATAGCTGTCATAGCTATTGAAGGTGCACAGGCAGCCGTTGCACCTAGGACCTAGTGTTTCGGGGTGGCTAAAGGCCCCCGTTTTACATAATGAGACACCAGTATTATAAATGGCACATGGTGGGGGAAGGATCCTGTTATAGAGTTTCAGTGGAGTCCAGAAGAATTTTCTGAAGGAGCCAAGTAGAGAGAGATGCTTGAAATGAAGTGCCAACTGATTGATTTAGGGAATCCCATTAGGAGCCATCTATGTAAGGACACTATTAGCTAAGCTCCTGTGCTGAAGCAATAGACTGTGTAAAGCTGCAGCGAGATGAACCTATGGGCGGCAGTAAGAGACTGATAGATAGGAATGACCTATGGATGGAGTGCAAAGGCCTTTTTTTTCAAACTTTACCCATTAGTTTAAAACTGGTTGTGCAAATCCATGGGCTAAAAAATAAAAAAAACTTAACTCACCCATGAAATCTTCTCCACCTCAGTGCCATCGCTGCTCCCGGTGCCTTGCCGATGGCGTCACATTTATTGGTCATATGAAGCTGCAGTAAGTCACTCAGTGGCAATGTGCTGTTCATACAGGAAGAGACTGCTGAGTCCAGTGATTGCTGCAGTATCATGTAACCAATGACTGTGATGTCATCGGCAGGGAGCACCGGGCGGCAGTACTGATGGTACTTCACCAGTGAGGTTTTTTTTTCCACTTGTCATTGTTTAAGTCCCATTTTTATGTTAGCAAACAAAACAAATGTTGGTTTCAGCTCACCCATATGAATCCACAGCTCTGGTTCTGGGAGCACGGCCAGGTGGAGTCAAACACCTTGAGACAAATGGCTTGAAGAAATAGGGAGTAGCCAGCTTCCTCCAGCACACCAGGCAAGGTTGAATTAAAACGTCCAACTTTATTAGTCTCTACGACTAAGGACACTTGCTCCGAAACATGTCAGTCCATTGGTCACTTAAGAGCCATCATGCTGCACCAAACTGTAGCTGTCTAAGCATTGGATGTTTTACCATCTATGAATTTCTAATAAAGTTGGATGTTTTAATTCAACCTTGCCTGGTGTGCTGGAGGAAGCTGGCTACTCCCTATTTTTTCAAGCCATATTTATGTTAAACACATTTTTTAGGAATTTTTGGTTGTTTTTTTTTTCATTTTTCATATCGCTTTCAATATTTTTTTAATAATTATTAAGTACTGCAGTTTCTACTTAGGCCACTAGCCCTTGTTATATCACTGCTTTATCCGTTACTCAGGAGCTTGGCACTGTCTGACAGGAGCCCAATCTTTAAACCTAGTCATGTGTAACACTGTTTATGTGAAGTAAGTTTTTGCATTGTAACCTAACATGATATTGCTGAGATTTTTCTCTTGAGACATTGTGCTTTGAGATGATGCTGAAGGTTTTGGTCCAAAAGCAGTGCTTGTATTTATTTTGGAATATTTTCATTTTATCGTTTGTACAAAATCTTGTATGATTGTCACCCTCTCATAACTCAGGAATTTCATAGCATTGAATCCAATGCTGCCGTGCTTTGGCATATTTTTTTAAATGGCCTTTTTTTACTTGAGACACTCAGTATTATAAATGGTAATGTTGGAAATTTTAAGAAATTTTGCAGTCATAATTTTTGAAGGACAGCCAGTATGGAAGTGCTTGATGAAGTGAACTGTTATTTAGGGAATCCCATTAATGACCTCTATGAAAGGGAAAACTACACTCCCCTGAAAGTTCAAAAGCACTGTTATGAAGATGAACCCATTATGTTTTCAGGAATTAAAGCAATAGTGGAAGTGATATTTCAAACTTTTTTTGCAGATTTAAACATTTTTAAAATTGGTTGGCAAATCATGGGCTAAATGAAGTAAAACAAACTTAATACATGATTCCCACAGTATCTGCTCCGGTGCCTTGTCAGAGTAATTATGCATATGAGTGCCCTAGGGGCATTTTTCCATACAAAGCCCCAGTATTGTGAGGAAGTAACCTTTTGACACGGACGCTCTGGGTTTTCATATTTCCATTTCGAAATTTTTTATGTTATAAAGTGCGCCATATTCCCAAGTTATTCTGGACACCCAAAGGGTTTCCCAAAACTTCAGATAAATGCCCCTTGAAGAAAATAGGAAATTTTACACACCAGGCAAGGTAATAATAATCCAACAGTGAGCTCCCTGGCCGCCCGCAGCTCGATGGTCCGAGCCACGTGAAAGGGCTGTCTAGCATGATGCCAGCGGAATCTAACCACTGGTTTTATTACCGCGTTCTGCGCGGCTCTCCTACAGCTTGTGAGCTGAACAAGAATTTTTGGTTGTTTGTCATTTTCATACAGCATTTCAGTATTTTTAATAACAATAGTCTTGGTATAGGGGTTTCACGTTAACAGCAGTCAGAGATATGCTTTACAGTAGCTTCATGCACATAGGAGACTTAAGACTGACTCAGTCCCATTCACTTCTATAGAAGAGTTTTCTAGTCATGCTCTGTGACCTGGGAAGAAATCAGTGTGCAGGGAGGTGAAAGGGTGAACTGTGACTATCTCCTCTTGTGACTAGTGGATCCTGTGTTACTTATTCACACTGGTGTCTCCGTTCAGTTTGACCCTCTTTGTGCTGATAATTAGCAGACAACTGAGAATCTATCTGTACAGAACAGGAAGTGTCAGACTATTATCAGGCTTAGTGGCCAAAGTGAAAACTGTAGGACTTAAGAATTATTAAAAAATATTGAAAGTGATATGGAAAATTAAGAAAAAATATTACCAAAATTTCTTAAAAAATGTGTTGAACATAGAAATGCGAGTTAAACAATAAGTCATTTTTGATGACACATTCCCTTTAAGCACTCTGACTAGCACAGCCTGTATTTAAAGAGATAACCCCTTTAAGAGCCAATGGGCATCTGTAGAAAAACTGCTTTTATTTTGTGTGTTATATTGAAATGTTTAAGAAGTTATCACCGTGTTTTGCAAGTAGCTGGCTCCTGCTGTTATGCAGATCGGTCTTTTAAAGAGTTGGCTTTCATTCTGATTGCCAGTTTGGAGTCGGGAAGAAATGTTTTTCCCTAAAATGAGGACAATTGACTTCTACCTCATGGGGGTTTTTGCCTTCCTCTAGATCAACACTGCAGCACAATAGGCTGATCTAGATGGACGTTTGTCTTTCTTCAGCCTTACAAACTATGTAACTATATAAACAGTATGAGCCCATTATGTTTTTTTATGTTTTCGATGCATTTAAAAAAAAAAACCATCAAGAATGCATACAAC
This sequence comes from Phyllomedusa bahiana, assembly GCA_025379985.1. NCBI lineage: Eukaryota > Metazoa > Chordata > Amphibia > Anura > Hylidae > Phyllomedusa > Phyllomedusa bahiana. The sequence continues at coordinate 93,492 of JAODAL010011673.1, read as the reverse complement.
AAAAACATGTGCGTTTTTAAATAAATCCAAATTTCACCTTGGTGTTTTAAATTTGAGTTCACTATAAAAAACCATGCATTTACTTATATACAGGGCACTTACACATGCAACTATAGACATTTACTGTGGTGGGCCCTTAGAATATTTCCGCTGTTGGGCCAAAAGAACTCCCGCCAGACACTATGGGAAACATGTATGAAAGGGTTTTTTGCCCTTATCTGGTGTAAAATTCGCCAACGTGATCAGTGTACAATATTTATTGCATCAAATGACCATGTTTGGCGATCCTAAACTTTTTAATGCACCAAAGATGTGGGTTTGTTCTGGGGGCGTTATGGAAGCGTTTCACACCACATTTGAACTATTAGACACATAGGGCGACATGTATGAATCCTGCCGCTGACAGACCAGTTTTAAATCGCTTTAAGGCAGTGTAGACTGTGCCAGAATGTATGAACCTTGTCTTCTGCAGGTCTTACATACAGGCGCACTGTAGAGCCAATGCGACAACTCAGGCTCAGGCACCACCTTTACCCTGGTCTGGCTGTTCTAACTGTTCTGTGCCTAGATTTGGCGTCAAAGATTCATAAATGTTTCTAATTCTATGAATGTGGTGCGACGCCCCCAGAACACTCCAAATCCGTGGCGCATTAAAAAGTGTCTTTGGCGCACTACAAAAGGACTTATCACGCCAAAGTTTGGACCTGTTCATACATTCTTTTTGGCTCAAAGTACACCAGAAAACTGGTGCAGCCCCTTTCATACATGTTGCCCATACTGTATATGAATTCGGGTCGGCAAAGCTAGACGCATTACTGCTCAAACTGGCAGACCTCTTTCGATATGGTCTGCTTGAGCCTGAGGCTTCGAAGTGGAGCTAGATTTGCTGTTAGGGCAATAAATGCCCATTGTTTTTCAGCTTACACCAGTACAATAATAAAAAGTAATTTCTGATAATTATCTGATAATTATTTTTTAACACATACAATTAATATAAAACATATAATATCCAAAAAAATATATCACATTAAATGTATTTAAAATTAATAGAATCTAAAATTAATTTTAAATTATAACTGGCCTATATTTTTCTGAATTATGTTAAAAAAAATGTTCAGATTTTTATTTTTTACTACATTAAATGAAAGAAGTTTTTATTAGATGGTGATCAGTGTTGAAATTTCATTTTGCTGCTCTCACCCTTTATTCTACATACAAGAGCCAGCACACCACAGGTATTGTTGGGACCTGTGGTCCACCAAGCAAGAACACTACCATAGTTTCTATTCACTGACATGCTATGTTAATGACTTTTCTTTTATTTCCAGCCTATCTATAGCCTTTATACATGTTAGGCGCATTACTAATGCGTCAAAGTTCTGTACTGTGCCCAACACACAGACGAGGCGCATCGAATTTTAGATGCTATTTATGAGCGCACAAAAAACACTTTCATAGATCCAGGCGCATTTTACACTAAAAAACATTTTAACTTTGCCCCGTCTATTATCTTTCATGTCTCCCTATGTTCTTCCTGTAGGTACTGTATGTTCACATTCGCTGTGGATTTACAATATAGATTCTGCGGGTGGAAAATCTGAAGTGTATAAGGGTATGTTCACACAGCTTATTTAGCCGCGCATTTCGGAGTGCATTTCGCCGTGTATTGTGCTTTATACATGCCGAAATGCACGCCGCAATTAAGGTAATCCATAGCTCTCATAGAGAGTTATGGGTTCCGCGTCGTCCCCCGCGCGTAATATATGATCGTATTGTATGCGCGGGGGGAGAAATGACATGTCAATTGTTCACGGCGATTACGTGCCACGAACAATGCAAGTCAATGGGGCCGGCTGGGTGCTGGCCCCCCGTGCTTTGGAAATACGCGCTGATCAGCGTGTGCTTCCAAAACACCCGGCATATTGTGACGCGTACTATACGCGCCGCAATACACTGTGTGAATTAAGAGTCACAGCAATATGGCTGAGATTTTAACAAATCTACAGAAAAAATCCACAGTAAATCTTCAGGATTATTGACCTGTGGTACAGATTTTAGATCCACAGCATGTTCATTTATGTTGTAGATACATTGCAGAATTGTTGCAGATTTTTCCCATTGACTAAATAGAAAGATGAAAATCTGTCACAATGCCACATTGTGGATTTTAAACCCTTTAGGTAAGAATACATTGGGTGCTCTTGCAAAGTTCATGGTGCGGCAGTAATGAGAATCATTGCGGCAACCTGCACAGCTAAGGTTTAATTAGCTTAATAAGAGGCCACGAGGTTTTGGGAGATGAACACCCGCTAAACCACACACCTATTAACATTCAGCATCCATTAGTGCTCACTGCTTGTTAATAGCCATGCAGTTTTTGGAAGTTCACCTGCAAATCCATGTGGCTGCTTATTAAGGCCGTGTTCACACGGCTTATTCCCGATGGATTTGTGAGCCATATTGAGCTCACAAATCCGCCGTGAATAAGGGGCGGGACGGGGGCGGGGCCCGGAGCGCGGCGGGGGCGCCGCTACCGGCCCCATAGACAATGCATTGTTTAATAATGTGCATGTCACTTTCTCCCCCCGCGGTGGATTCGCCGAGCGGGGAGGAGCGATGGAATCCACTGTTCTCTATGAGAGCAGTGGATTACCGTAATGACAGGGACAGATTGGCGCCGTACTGCAGCGCAAATCCGGCGCGGAGTACGGCGCCAATCTGTGCCCAAATAAGCCATGTGAACGAGGCCTAAGTGTAATGACTTATCAAAGTCAGGAAGTGGATCCACTGGACTACCCACTGTTTTTAGCCACACTGAGTAGAGGAGTGAAAGGAGTCCCCTGGTTTTCACCATTTCACTCCTACAAAGGTCTCTCGATTTTGCCACAGGGAACTGCCAGGTGGCTATACAGAATGTGGTCACCCTCGGTGGCAGCTGACATGAGCGTGAGGTACTAGACTAGCAGTATGGTCTGTCAAATCACAGGGCAGGTAGGGTTCTATTATACCTCAGATCAAGTTGAAGGTCATGGGAGGCTGAGTTTTTTATGGTCACAGCAGAGGTCAGGGCAGGCAGCGAGTAAACAGAGAGATCACAGGTTAAGCCAAAGTCAAGAATCAGGGAATTATCCAAAGAATCTAACTCTGGGATAACACCTAAGATCTGGCCAAAGGTGTGGAAAATAAGCAGAGGTAGTCTACAATAGGCTGAAGGAAAGACAAGCAGAGTCCTTTAAGTCACCGAAAGCCAGTGTGTGCCCTTGGGAATGGCTTGCCACAGCAGAAGGATTGCGTGCAGGGGATCAGAAAGCTGCACAACACAATGTGAAGGAAATGTGCTGCGCCGGCAGCAGTGGAGACAAGCAGCATGTTACATTAAGCTAATTAAAAATCACTTGTGTAGGGTACCACAGCAGTTCTCGGCTGCGTCACAACCAGGACTCCTTCATATATCCTACCTTTTGACTTGCCTTCCTGCCTGCAAATAGGAAAATCTACAACCTATCCACTCCTTGTGAACCTATCATACAAAGAACTGTACTACTAAAAGATAACGCACATGGCCCATTCTGTGACTCGTGACTATTCTCCTTGTGTACGTATGGCTTCCTCCATCTATTGTAATTTCTATCCAGAAATCTAAAAACAAAGTAATATTCATTGTCTTCCGTTAAGATTTTTTCAAGAGTGTGTGTAATTTGGGGAAACAGAGACTAGTATTAATGCATTCTGTGAACAGCGCTGCATTAAGAATTATCATTGTTATTATTTTTATAATTATTATTGTTATTATTCTTTATAATTATTGTTGTTATTTTTATAATTATTATTTTTGTTATTATTTTCATTATTATTATTGTTATTATTTTTATGATTATTATTTTTGTTATTATTTTCATTATTATTGTTATTTTTTTATAATTATTGTTGTTTTTTTCATTATTATTATTGTTATTATTTTTATAATTATTATGCTTGTATTTATTTTCATTATTCTTGTTCTAATTTTATAATTATTATTGTTATTTTTTTCATTATTATTGTTATTATTTTATAATTATTGTTATTTTTATGATTATTAGTTTTATTATTGTTATTATTATTATTGTTATTATTTTTTATAATTATTGTTGTTATTTTTATAATTGTTAGTGTTATTATTTTTATAATTATTATTGTTATTATTTTTTATAATTATTGTTGTTATTTTTATAATTATTATTTTTGTTATTATTTTCATTATTATTGTTATTATTTTATAAGTATTGTTGTTATTATTTTTTTTTATTATTATTATTATTATTTTATTTTTTACACAATTTGTATTTTTAAAATTTGATAATATTCATTTTCAATAATTAATTAAATCCTTATTTATTTTTGATAAATAATTGTTGTTATTTTTATAATTTTTATTTTTGTTATTATTTTCATTATTATTGTTATTATTTTATAAGTATTGTTGTTATTATTTTTTTTTATTATTATTATTATTATTATTATTATTATTATTAGGCACAAATAGAAATAAGAAATGATAAAACAATCAAGTATCAATAATCAGTAAAAATATAACATCGTTATATTATCTATGTCTGCCAAAAATAAAACTTGGAATTTGATTTAGGCAGCTCGCTTATCGGTGCCGTGGAATGGTAAGTAGCGTGCCACATTTGCTATCTGCTCTTCATTTCTAATCTATATTTAGATGCAGTGATGATACGGTGACATCAGGTTTCTAGACTCGGTGCCTGCTATTCTTAATGATCTCCTGTACCCAGGACACTTGGCAGAGTTCCTCCCTCTAGTGGCCCCTTTTAATATCACATTTGGTTTCGTCTGTATCAGGCGCCAAGTGAGCACTAATGATCTCCTGTGCTGCACACAAAGCTTCCTACTCCATTGTAGCACTGAAGGCCACACCTACTGTCTAGCAAGCTTCACATGCTGTTTGTGAGGCTCTCAGCAGGATTCTGCCTTTGAGGATTGGACCGCAGATAGAAAGTTAAAGGCCTTGGGCAGCAGCTGGTCCGTCAGCTTTCACTGTGTCACATGCAGAAAAGAAATGGGAAAAAAGTCAACTGAAAAGGCGGCAGAATGCTTCCTTTGTTGTGGTGTACGTTGCCTGCAGTTTATTATTCACATCAAAACGGCCTTTGTCTTCGGAGAAGTGTACGATTTAAATTTGCACTTGTCATTTTTATGAGTCAGGTTGGAAACATCTTGAATTCAGATAATAAATGAAGTAAGATCTCAGGCGGGTAACAATAGCCTCATCTCATGCAGCAGTATCTAGCCTTCCTCTAAATACAAGAGACCCTGCAAGAACACACCAGATACGATGGGCTGCAGAAGGAATAATATACCTTGAACGCTTCCTCATTTTTAATCATTGCAGCCACAAACTTAAGTGTCTTTTATTGATATTTTATGTGATACAGCAACACAAAGGAGCAAGGATTTGCAAAGAAAAGTGTAAAGAAAATGATATGTATTTTTCCAAATGTTTGCAAATTAATTCAGCCCGACAGTCAATACTTTGTAGGACCACCTTTATACGGTCTGTTGGGGGATGTTTCTATCAGCTTTGCACATCTGGAGGCTGGAATTTTTGCCCATTCTTCTTAGTAAAATAGGTCTAGTTCAGTCAGATTGGTTGAAGAATGTTTGTGAACAGCAATCATCAAGTCCTGCCACAGATTCTCAATGGGGTTTAGGTCTAGACATTGGGCCATTTTGACACATGCATATGCTTTGATGTAAAGCATTCCATTGTGGCTTTGGCTGCATGCTTAGGGTCATTGTCCTGCTGGAAGGTGAACCTACACCCCAGTCTCAGGTCTTTTGCAGCCTCTACCAGGTTTTCCCCCAGGATTGCCCTTTATTTAGCTCCATCCATCTTCCCATCATCTCTGAGCAACTTCCCAGTCCGTGCTGAAGCACAGCATCCCCCCAGCATGATGTTGCCACCACCATGCTTAACCATAGGGATGATGTATTCAGGGAGATGTGCAGTGTTGGCTTTTCTCCACATTAAGGGCGGCATGTATGAATGGGGCTGCGCCAGATATCTGGTATCTTCTTAGCCTGATATCCAGCGCTGCCCCGTACGCCAATATCAGGCGCATTACATAGCGCAAGCGGCACTTTGTAATGCGCCTGATTTCAGGGGGCGTGCCGGAGGCGGGGCACACTAGAACCTTATGAAGCTATAGATTTATAGCTTCAGTACGGCATTTCTAGGTGCATCACTGCTAGAACAGGTAAACCACTTTCAAAGTGGTTTACCTGAGCCAGAAATGTCGTATTAGCGCTAGAATGCGCCTGATTTATGACCCGCAGTAGAGCGGGTTCATAAATCAGGTACATTCTATACAAATATTAAGCACATGTAATTTGGCGTTTAAACGTCAAATTTCATGCATATGGCCCTAAATGTTTGGCATTTTGGTCTCCTTTGACCAGAACCCTTTCTTCCACATGCTTGCTGTGTCCCTTTTATAGCTTTTTGCAAAGTGCAAATGGAATTTCATATGGCTTACGTTTAAAAAAATGACTTTCTTCTTGCCACTCTTCCATAAAGGCCAGATTTATGGAGTACATGACTAACAGTTGTTCTGGGGACAAATTCTCTAACCTGAACATAGTACAGCATACAGATGCAGCAGAGCTGAGTTGTGAGCCCTCTGGCATAGCCTACTGTAATGGAACTATGATAGTCAGGAAGTACTTGTAAATAACATGCTGCCATATGTTTTTTCGTTACAAAATAAAAGAGATTTTGATAAATGTATTGCCAGGAACGCTATGATACAATTGAGGCTTATACTTTAGTCACAAAGGGCGACATGTATGAAGATCGGCGCGTCGGAGCGCCCGTTTTCACTGTATTTTTTAGTGAAAGCTGCGCCTCATTTATGTCGGCGCCCGAGGTGCGCTCATACATGTGGTGTAAAGTTCCCTGCGCCTCGCCAGTGTGTGAGGCGCAGTGCGGGACTTAGGCGCAGAAGGACTGCGCCTAACATGTATTCTGATTCGAGACAGGCTGGAAAACAGCGAGAAATCATTAAACATGTTAGTGAATAGCAAAAAGAGTTGTCTTTCAAATGAATGAATGAATAAGGTGAAAAATCAAAGTTGAATGAAATACATTGCAATGTATAGAAGAAGTTGATCATTCAAAATAAAAGCAAATATATATAAGCTCTCCAAAGAAAGAAAGAATAGCTAGAAAAGGTCTTTAAAAAAGGGAGATAATTGAACTAATTTTACATTCAATAAGCCAATGCAGATGTTGTACAGATGTTAATTTTGGTCTATTGTTTTAATAAAAAATGAAGATGTATTTGTTCTTCATTCACATTTTATTCTATGTTGTATGTCCAGCAAGAGCCAGCACAGAACAGGTCTGGCTGGTACCTGTGGTTCTCCAAGCAGGATGTTCCCAGGGCTTAGTTCTGGACGTATTTGCAGACGTATTTACGTGCGTAAATACATCACCAACTGAGCCTAAAATAATGACCAAGTAGCTTATAATGGCTACCTATGGGAAAGTCGGACGTATTTACGGTCCCATAGTAAATAATGGGGAAAGTATCTCTGACGCAAAATACGTTGCAAATACGCGCCACAAAGTGTGGCACATATTTGCAATGTAATTCCGGAACGGATTTCGCGTCGGAAATACATTACACAGTATGAAGAATAAAATGGATTGGTCATTGAAATGAATTACTTAATGAACAGACATATCCAAGTGCTGGAACAATTAAATCAATGTATTAATACATTTTTTACAATACCATTAATGACAATATATATATTAGCTTCAAAGAAAAAAATATCCACTACAAAATGTATTCCAATGTCCGTGGAAATTACACTAATTTAACATCACATAAGCCAATGCAGATGTTGGACAGATGTTTTATTAAACATTTTCCATGACAACAATTTTAGATGTACTGGGGCTGCTTTGAAGTTTAATGCACTTCAGTATATACAACAAAAGGCTTGCTGGGACCTGTCGGCCGCCAAGCAGGATTTCTTGCTTAATTATTTATTCTTCTTGACAATTCATTTATTGTAGTAGTGTACTGCTGTAAGTAGAACTCGAGCGCATTACAAGAATACCGCGCTCCACTTCGACTTCTCCGCTCAGATAGACCACATTTAACTAGGTCCGCCTGTTGGAGCTGTCGAGTGCTGCAATGCGCCTCACTTTGCTGACCCTCAATCATGCATGCCTCGGAGTATCCGAATGTGGTGCGTCCCGCCCCAGAACGCCCACGGCGCACCCACTGCACAGCCCTTCATGTTAGGCGCAGCCGAAAGTGGCGAAGGTTGCGCCTAACATCGCATCCCTGCGTCAGACAGGGGATTCGACACGGTGAGGCGCAGTTTTCGCCAGAAAACAGGCGCAACTCCCGATCATACATGTCGCCCAAAGTTTTCACACAATTAAAGTTCATTAAGAGAAGAAAATGTTGCATTAAAATAAAATGTGTCGAATCCAGGACCAAAATAGGATGTTTAAATCAAGCCTTAGGTCGGCCCTCACACGTGCAGTTTTAGTGGCAGTTACGGGTACGGTTCTTTAAACCAAAGTCAGAAATAAATACGTATAAAAGAAAATGTAAGGTTTCTTGGACATAGCTGTGTTTTGGCTCCATAATAAGTGTCCCCATGGTGTTTAGTGGGAACATTTGCCTTCTGTGTCCCCCTTATTTTGTAAAATTTTTTGTCTGATGTTTGTATTATAGTGTCCCTCTGTGAAAAAATGTTCCTTCAAAGGGGGAAAAAAAAATTCTCCTTAGGAGAGGAACCAATAAATTGGTGGGGTGGGGGTTTACTTAAATTTCAGCCCTCTGGGGCTTTTTTGAAAAAGCAAAGGCTTATGGGAAAAGATCTAGGACTCCACAGGCACTCTATTGGATTGTACAGGGGCTAGCTATGGGGTTTGCAGAGGTAGCAGTCGATGGGCCCTGATTTTAGGGGGCCCCAGAAGCTCTCCTCAACAAAAGAAATATAGCATTGAAAGTGGCACTTTGAAAATGGGGGGCCCCCCATTCACATTTTGCACTGGCCCCGGGGCTTCAAGTTCGCCTGGGATGTAGTTACCCTCAGCACTGTACTCCAAAACCTGCAATGTGAAAGGGGTTTGACCAAACCGTTAAGTTCAACTACAGACAGCTGTTTCGGGGTTTTCCCCCCCATCAGTGCAGTGTAGAACTTATGGTTTGGGTGGGTGAGAGGCAAGAGTGGCTTCAGAAGAGAAAAAAAAAAAAAAAACTTCCTTGAGGAGAGGAACCAATACCAACTACCGGTTTCCCCGATAGTAAACACCCCCGTAGTAAAGTAGCGGGGGTTTAGGGAGCGATAATGTAAGCGACCCCAAATAGACTAAATAAAACTTTTTGTTGGCTCGGGGGGCCCCATGGCCCCGGGGCCGACAGGGCGCTTTTTCAATGCGGTCCCCGGGGCGCAATAGCTAATCGATCAGGCAAGTGTCCGGGCCTGCCGGCCCGGGCATGCGCGTTCCCTTTACCATATGCGATCCTCCCGGGCAATAAAGGAAGGGGAAACCACTGCGGGGGACGAGCGGGGGGCTCCCTGCTCGCAGTGGCCCCCCGGGCGACCCCAGGGGGGCGGCTGTCCGGAGTCCCCGCACGGGGCGTGTGTTACGCTGGTGGCGGGTGTGTGTAAACCCGCCTGTGCGGAGAAAAAGTAGAGCATGGGGGAGCGCGGGGATCCGGTAAGTGATTGTTTGTTTTTTTATTTTTTATTATTGCCCCAGCCTGCTATACCGCCTACAGCTGCCTCGCCCTGCCCTAGACCTGCCTACAGCTGACTATACCTGCCCTAGACCTGCCTACAGCCTGCCTATACCTGCCTTATACCTGCCCTATACCTGCCTACAGCCGGCCCTATACCTGCCTACAGCCGGCCCTATACCTGCCTACAGCCGCCCTATACCTGCCTACATCAAATACATAAATCAGTGGCACATAAAGACAAAGTAAACCTCAAGTTATATGGGAAAATATAGGAAATGCTTTACAGCTAAGGAAAATATGAAAAACCTGGGACTCTTAGTTACAGTATTTGATCAAAGATTGTAATTAAGCTCACCTCCCAATACGTCAAGGGGTTCCAGAGCAGGTGAGTCCCTACACTAAAACATGTTACCTTGCAAAGGAGTCCATTCAGACTGCCACTTCCCCAGGAGTGATAGAACCTGCAATTAAATTAACCTGCACGGTTTTTAATGAGGTGGTTGAGTGCAGCAACCCAATGGGATTGCCATCTCCCAAATAAACTAAAAATGTAAAAGGCTGTGCACATCAAATTTATATACTTTGAAAACGTAAGATAGGTGCACACTGAAAGCAATGACATACATCTAATACATAAATCAGTGGCAAAATAAAGACAAAAGTAAAACCTCAAGTTATTAGGAATATAGGAAATGCTTTACAGCTAAGGAAAATATGAAAAACCTGGGACTCTAGTTTACAGTATTTGATCAAAGATTGTTTTAAAAGCTCACCTCCCAATACGTCAAGGGGTTCCAGAGCAGTGAGTCCCTACACTAAAACATGTTACCTTGCTAGGAGTCCATTCAGACTGCCACTTCCCCAGGAGTGATAGGAACCTGCAATTAAATTAACCTGACGGATTTAAATGAGGTGGTTGAGTGCAGCAAGCCAACTAAAAGTCCCAGGTTTAGATGTATGTCATTGCCTTTCAGTGTGCACCTATGCTTACGTTTTCAAAGTATATATTAGATGTGCACAGCCTTTTACATTTTTTAGTTTATTTGGGAGATGGCAATCCCATTGGCTTGCTGCACTCAACCACCCTCATTTAAATCCGTGCAGGTTAATTTAAATTGCAGGTTCCAATCACTCCTGGGGAAGTGGCAGTCTGAATGGGCTCCTAGCAAGGTAACATGTTTTAGTTAGGGACTCACCTGCTCTGGGGTCCCCTTGACATGTTGGGGGTGAGCTTAATACAATCTTTGATCAAATACGTAAACTAAGAGTCCCAGGTTTTTCAATTTCCTTAGCTTAAAGATTTCCTATTTCCTATATAACTTGTGGTTTTTACTTATTCTTTATTGTGCCACTGATTTATGTATTAGATGTATGTCATTGCCTTTCAGTGTGCACCTATGCTTACGTTTTCAAAGTATATATTTGATGTGCACAGCCTTTTACATTTTTTACTATACCTGCCTACAGATGACTATACCTTACAGCTGCCTACAGCCGGCCCTTTTACCTTCCTACAGCCGGCCCTATACCTGCCCCAGCCGGCCCCCTTTTCCATGCCTACAGCTGCCTATACCCGCCCTATACCTCCTACAGCCGGCCCTATTCCCTACCTACAGCCTGCCCTATACCTGCATCTGGGGCCTATACCTGCCAATTATAAGACCTACCCCGAAAAGTAAGACATAACTGGGGCTTTTGGGGGTAAAAAGAATGTAAGACGCTGTCTTACTTTCGGGGAAACACGGTAGTAAGTTCTACACTACACATTCACATTCACGTTGCTAGGCTCCTGCGAGCTACATGTGAACTGAGGATAACTACATCCAATAGAGCGCGCTGTGGAGCTCCTCAGCTCTTTTCCCATATCTCCTTCATAGAAACAATGGGGTGCACAAAATCTGCCCAATAATAGGGAGCAGCAATAGTCTATATGTGCCAGGCTATATTCACCTTTAAATGGTGGCACCATAGCTTTAAAATTTCCTCCTTTCTTTGTAAAACATTGGAGGTTTGGCTAAAAGAAAAACTGCACTAAATCTCAGCTTGTATGAAACCAACCTAAAACGATTATGTCTTCCATTCAGCTACAGCTCTGTTCACACTTGCATTAGTTATTTTCTGTTAGGTTTCCATTGCTTTTGATAACAGTAATGTGATATGCTGCTGCTGCAGTATCCTAACCCCACTGACAAAGACAATGTGATCCACTAGGCTCTGTTAAAAAATAGTTCATAATAGATCCATCAAAACCTTACAAGAACAATGGAGCCCTAAGGGGCCGTTTACACGGCACAGGACAAATACCTGCCGCCGGGGGACGGCTTTTCTCCGCGATTAGCAGAGAAAAGCCCTTCCCATAGACATGTTCATATTCCGTCCGAAAACCGGACGGAAGAATGAACATGTTCTATGTTTTTCGGACTGCTGACGGTCCCCACCTGCACGGGTTTTCCATAGCAGTCCATTGAAAAGTTTGCGGCCAGTTTTTCAAATGGATTTCAAAACTAAAAACCGTCTGAAAAACTGCCCACAAACCCGTGCCATGGGGACAAGCCCTAACTGTTAGAGGCCACTCTTCCTGGGCTATGAATTTTCGATAGGCATGGATTACCTTGCTGGCATGGTTAAAAGTCTTTTTTTATTGAGACTTTTATGCTGTGAAAATATCTCCTTGTACAAACAGAGCTTATGATTAATCCAAGCTGCAAAATACAATTATGACAAATGTTATTGTTATTAAAAAAAATCTTAGCAGCTTCAGAGTCATTTCTATCTTGAGATCACTAATTGGTGCTATTTTTGTACTGCGTGAAGCAGAGGTTCCTAACTTTTTCGGCTTGAGAGCCACATTGGAGAATAACAGGTGTTGCTAAACCACATTATCTATTAAAGAAACAAACGCCATCGCATATTTTGCTAGACACATGAATGTTCAGAAAAAATCTTACATTAAAGCAGTATTGCTATCTCATAAAGTGACTGCACGTCACTAGATAGAACTCTGACCCAAGGATATTTCAAGTCAGGAAGGAATTTTTCCAACTTTTTGGGACAATTGGCATCCGCCTCATAGAGGTTTTTTGCCTTCCTCTGGATCAACACAGTAGGGTTATAGGTTGGACTCAATGGACTTGGGTCTTTTTTCCAACTTTATCTATTATGTTACTAGAGTATATTACAAGGATATGCTATCAAATAATGATCAGTGGGGGGTTGACTTCTTTGATGCTCACCTATCCTGAGAATTTTGGAGCTGCAGTGCTGATTCAGCTCTTTGGACCCTTCTCTGTTTTTTCCTGCATAGTGGCACCCCCTCCACAAGGCTGTGCCAAGAAATCATCCAGCCCCATTTGCGTGTATCCATCTGTGCTGTGTTGTCTTAAACAATGGGTGGCTGGTACCAGTGAAAGACTGTAAGGCTATGTTCACACGGCTTAACTGCGGGACGTAATTACGTCCCGCAATTACGCCGTGTGGCCGGGGATGGGGCGAGCGGGGGGGAGGGAGCGGAGGGGGGGCGGCACCTCACCGGCCCATAGACATTCATTACCAGCGGCGCGTATATGCCGCTGGTAATTCACATGTCACTTATCTCCCCCCGCGGTGGATTCGCCGAGCAGGGAGAGGAGACGTAATCCATAGTTCTCTATGAGAACTGTAGATTACCGTAATGACTGGGACGTATTCCAGCCATAATTTGCGCAATTCGGCGTGTAATTACGGACCCAAATACGGCCCATTTTAAGCTGTGTGAACATGGCCTAAGGGGGCCCTAGCATTAAAGCTACACTAAAGTCCGGAGGAAGTGAAGGAGAAGTGCGTATTTGGGTACATGTTCTTTGGTTTACTCCCCTTGATTGTGTTACCTATAGCAATTTTCAGATTGTATATCCATTCAATATTTGTACCCATTCAATATTATGCTGACTATTATGGAGGGTGTGGTTCTCTTATATTGCTTTCATTATATTTTGGGGTGTCATTATCAAGGGACTCACTTTTTTCCTTAACTGCATTGCTTTTTTCTTATTTTGTATGGCTTTTAACCAAAATCCTGAAAATAAAATGATATAATTTTAATCAATGTTGAGGTGATCCTTTATGATAGCTGATAAACAAGCAGGAGATAAGATCTGCTCTAACTCTGAAATGAAACAAAATTTAAAATGGCAATGTATTCGGTAATAGCCTTATTATACCTTTTGACTACATGTTTAAAGCTAATCAATGAGATGGGAATACCCCTTTAACATATATGATGCTGCTTTTTGTTCCTGCTACTAGGCGAAACTCACAGAAATTTTTTTTTTTTCAAATTAAAATTGCCTTTTTTTTGGAACGAGGCAAATCCTTAAAACTCATTCCCAACATAGCAAATTTTGGCAACAACATGTTAGTTTTTTTTCCATCCCTGTCTTCCAAGGCTCATCACTTTTTTATTTCTTCATCGACAATCTTTTGTACTCTAAGTGGAGAAATAATCTTTCTTATCCCCAGCACAAAGCAAAATCAACATAGCAATATATTTGGTAATAGTATTAATTTACCTTTCCCTTCATGTTAAAAGCTAATCATTGTGGTGCGAAAACCCCTTTAAGTCCTGGTTCACTCTAGGCTTTTGAGTCCAGTGGGTGGTCCTTCTCAGTGATTGACAGGCCTAACAGTATGAGAAGGCATTCACTGAGGACAGGCAGTCAATGTGTCGGACTGCCTTCTGGAATCCACAGTGACCAGTGATTGCAATTACTAAATAACAAGTTAAAATTAATAATTTTTAACAAATCAGTCAGTCTTTTCAGTTTCTGCTCTATAAGGGTACTTTCACACGGTGCATTTTTGGTGCGTTTTTTTGTGTTGAAAGGCACAGCAATTAATGCTCTACATTACTGCACAAAAAATGCATAGAAAAGCATAAAAAATGCGTAAAAAAAACGTCAAAAAACACACCAAAACACACCATGTGAAAGAACCCTTACATACAGATAGGTTAAATTGTGCAATACAACATAATGTAATAAAAAAGACCCTTGTTAGGAGTGTACTACCCCTTTACAACTCTTTCATGCCTGTTGCCTTGCCTCGACTGGAGGATGTTCTCACCTGTGTCCATTGAATGGCTCAGTCTGGGTATATAAATCCTGTATCCTGTTCATTCCTTGCATGTGATTCTCTTCCTGTCTCTTTGCTCTTACCCTGCTTGCAATTTGATTAGTTGCTTTCTGTTTTTTTTACTTCTGATCCTGGATTTGGTACCACGTGTGGAGGATTGAGCTCACATGTTTGACCACTCCACTTGTTTTGTGTTTAGTCCTTGTTGTTTTTGTCTTTGTTTTCCCCTTTGTTACTCGGGGATGACCCCGGGAAAATTTCCCCCGGGTGGGCCCCTTAATAGGCAGCCTAAAATTTTCTTTTAAACATATACACCCTTTTGGGAAAGACAGGAAAAGAGACAAAAAGAAAAGGCGAGTATAAGGGGCAGAAAGTAGCTTAAGTGGCCCCACACTCAACCCAGGGTGGGCCCTCAGAAAACTCCCGGGTGGCCCCAAAAGAATAAACCCACTGGGGGGTCCCAAAGAATCAACTCCACTGGGGGGTCCCAAAAATCAACTCCACTGGTGGTCAAAAAATCAACTCCCCTGGTGGTCCCAAGAATCCTCCACGGTGTCCCCAGAACCAACTCCATGGTTTTCCCCAAGAAAAAACCCACTGGGGCCCCAAAAACCCCGTTCCCTGGTGGCCCCAGACTCAATCCACTGGGGGCCCAAGAATCAACTCCACGGGTGGGCCCCCGAACAATCCACTGGTGGGTCCCAAAAAACCCCCAACCCCTCAATTGGTGGGTTCCCCCAGGAAAATTTTCCCAAATCCCCACTGGGGGGCCCCTAGACTCCGTTCCCACTGGGGCCCCCCAACTCAACCCCACTGGTGGGCCCCAAAAACAACTAAACTGGGGGGTCCCAAAAATAATCCCGGGTTGGGTTTCCCAAGACAACTCCCGGGGGGCCCCAGACCCTTCCCACTGGTGGGCCCCCCCAGATCAACTCAAACGGTGGGCCCTAGGCACCCCAGCCCAACACTGCTTGTTTGTTCTGTCTATCTTCTCCACTTCCATTTGCCTTCTAGTACCATTTGCACATGCAACCTGTGCCAAAAGGCCAAAAATCCATCCTGCTTTGTGGGCCTGGAAAACCAAAAAGGGTCCCTTTTAATCGCACTAAGGGGGGTTTTTGGGAAATTGCAAAGTTGTTAGTGTTTTTCCCCTTTTTCTTCTTTGTTTCCCATTTGGGAAAATAACTTGATGAAAGTTCCACTCTGGGGAATTGCTTAAATAACAATTCCTTAAAAACTGCTCTTTGGGTTGAAACCTTTTAGATTTGGAGTCTCTTTTCCCCTTTCCATTCGGATTGGGGGTCCTATGCCAACGGTGGAGTTATTTAGGGCCCACTCTCAGCTCTGTACATAACGTACATGCCCAATACTCGCCTCTTGCTTTTTTTCCTCTTTCTCTCTGCCTTTCTGCCTGTCCCAAAGATGCACATGCAGTTAAATAGCAACTCCGGCTTTCCAAGCTCAGGGGGTTTCCCCCATGACCAACTGAGCTGACTTGTTACACTGTGTTACATTTCATTTTAAATTGTTCATTAAAGGGTTCTGGAAAATGATAACTTTTCATTTCCCGCTTAACCCCCAAAATAGTGCAAGGTGGCGAGTGCTGCAGATTTATTTTTCTCTGTATTTTGGATAATTCAAAACAATATCTGTTGAAGGCTCTATACACACATCTGTATTCCAGCTTTGTTCATGAGCAGTAAAATTAGATTTAGGGTGGGATTGGATTTATTCCAAGTACGTGAGCTACTTCTCTGGACTGTAGATGTTTCTTGACACTTAAGTAGGAGTCGTCTCACTAGAAAAAGTTTGCGAAGCCTAAATGTTTTTATAACCATTGTCATTGTGCAAACAGATATTCTATATTTGGTACAATAGAAGCTCAGATTGGCTGGCGGTAACATTTGACAGGTCTCTTTAGGTTTATCTTAATTCTAAGTAATCAACATGAAAATTCAAAAGGATCCGACATCCAATTGTACTAAATTGCCGAAAAGAAAATGTCATTGAGCTGATAACAGCTCTATTGACTTCGTCTCTCTTGCTGCAGTTATCAAGAAGCGTCTTATTAGTTTTTGTCATGATCCAATCCACATCTCCTCTAAAGTGCAGCCAGCCCTTATCAATGCCAGTGACAGGCTTTCAGCAGCCCGGCCATTTTAAACACTGAATAAGTTGAGCAGCTCTGGGCACGGAGAAAAGTGAAGGCAGTGTTTTCAAGAAATTTTATTCCGCCAAAGTGCACACAGCTGAGGTCAGCAGAATCCAACCTCTTCTGGACCAGCAGATGTCAGACTTCATTGCATGTGAGCGTGCTGTGTACAGCCTGATTCCTCAAGCCCAGGTAAGTTTTACAGTATTTATATCATTCCCGCATGCAGTCATATACACCGATATGCAGGGAACAGATAGAAGACAGTCATCCAGTCATTTCTAAAATATCTGCATTTTTAAGAGAAGTCCAGAGCATATAGAACACCAACAAAACCATGTGGCTATTACCATTGCTAACATTAAGAGCCACATGTATGAAAACTGTCTAGGTCTAAAACATACATGCCAACTCTCCTGCTTTTGTCGGGGGGTCCCGCTAATGGGGGTCCCCCCCGCCCTCCCGGCAAAGTTGGTATTCCCCCCGCTGCCTGCTGGCAGCGGGGATTTTTTAAATTACCGCGGCGCAAGAGTAGCGCTGTACATACACCTCAGTGTCGCAGGGGGTGTGACGCGCGGCTGCACTCACTCCCCTGTGACGCTGAGACTACTCAATCGGCCGGGAGATGTCCGGAGCTGCAGGAGCCTGGTGAGGTAAGTGGCTTTTATTATTTTATTTTTATTAGTTATAGGGGGCTCTACCTGACTACAATGGGGGATTTACCTGGCAACAGAGGGGGCACTACCTGGCTACAATGGGGGGGCACTACCTGGCTACAAGGGGGGCACTACCTGGCTACAATGGGGGGGCACTACCTGGCTACATGGGGGCACTACCTGGCTAAGAGGGGCACTACCTGCCAACAGAGGGGCACTACCTGGCTACAATGGGGGGGGGCACTACCTGGCTACAATGGGGGGGCACTACCTGGCAACAATGAGGGGGCACTACCTGTCAACAATGAGGGGGCACTACCTGGCTACAAAGGGGCACTACCTGGCTACAACAAGGGGGGCACTACCTGGCTCAATGGGGGGCACTACTGGCTAACAATGGGGGCATCTACCTGGCTAACAATGGGGGGCACTACCTGGCTAACAGTGGGGGCATCTACCTGGCTAACAATGGGGGCAATCTACCTGGCTAACAAAGGGGGCATCTACCTGGCTAACAAAGGGGGCATCTACCTGGCTAACAAGGGGGCATCTAGCTGGCTAACAAAGGGGGCATCTACCTGGCTAACAAGGGGGGCATCTACCTGGCTATAAATTTGGCTCTACCTGGCTACAAATTTGGCTCTACCTGGCTACAGAGGGGCTCTACCTGGCTACAGAGGGGGCATCTACCTGGCTACAAGGGGCATCTACTGGCTACAGGGGGGCATCTACCTGGCTACAAGGGGGCATCTACTTGGCTACAAGGGGGCATCTACCTGCCTGTACGGCGCACTACCTTGCTATGGGGGGCTACTCCCTGGATATATGGGCATCTACCTGGCTTTCTTCCAAAGCCGTTATGCAGTTAGGTGGAGTGGGTGTGGCTTTTTGAAGGGGCGTGGCACACTGACAAAATGGGCATGTCCATGCAAATTTTTTGCCACGCTCCGCGCGCCGCCCTCTACAATCTCCTGCTTTTTCAATTTCAAAAGTTGACAACTATGCTGTATACCCCTATAAGCCTGCCTGTATACCTCATAGCCTGCTGTATACCCCCATAAGCCTGCCTGTATACCCCATTAGCCTGCCTGTATACCCCATAGCCTGCTGTATTCCCCCATAAGCCTGCCTGTATACCCCATAGCCTGCCTGTATACCCCATAGCCTGCTGTATACCCCCATTAGCCTGCCTGTATACCCCATAAGCCTGCCTGTATACCCCATAGCCTGCTGTATACCCCATAGCCTGCTGTATACCCCATAGCCTGCCTGTATACCCCATAGCCTGCTGTATACCCCATAGCCTGCCTGTATACCCCATAGCCTGCCTGTATACCCCCATAAGCCTGCCTGTATACCCCATAGCCTGCTGTATACCCCATAGCCTGCTGTATACCCCCATGGCCTGCTGTATACCCCCATAGCCTGCCTGTATACCCCCATAGCCTGCTGTATACCCCCATAAGCCTGCCTGCATACCCCCCCAGCCTGCCTGCATACCCCCCCCCCAGCCTGCCTACATAACCCCCTAAAAGCTGCCTATATAGCTCTAAGTCTGCCTGCCTGAATAGCCCTATAGCTACCTGTCTGCCTATGTAGCCCCTATAGCCCCCTAAAGCTTGCCTACCTATAGAGCCCCCGAAGCCTGCCTGTCTACTTTAGCTACCTAAACCCTACCTATATGGCCCCTATAGCCCACTTAACCCCTATCTACCTGTATGGCTCCCTATAGCTACCTAAACCCTGCCTGCCTATATGGGCACTCTATTGGCTACCTAAACCTTGCATATTTGGGGCCCTATATATCCTATCTAAACCCTGCCTGCCTAAATGGACCCCATATAGCCAGGGGGCAGGTGCTGGAAAAGTCAGGCTTCTAAGATATTTGTGTCTAAATCTGCAGGGACAAGTGGTCGGGAGATGTCATCATGATGGCGGACGGACCGGATGCAGAACAAAAGAGAAAGTCAACCACTGGTCAGAGAAACGTCACCTGTGAGTCACCAGATGTAACTGCACTGTAATCACTTATATGTCTACAGAGCCTGTGTACACTGGTGTCTACCACTACATGGTCACTGTATAGAGGTTATATACAGTCTGCAGAGCCTGTGTACACTGGTATATACCACTATATGGTCACTATATGGCGGTACATTGGTCTTTGTGTACTGATCAGTAATAGTGTAGGGGTATTATTCAGTCACTATGTGGTGGTAATTTGTGGTCATGTTCTGGTGGTATAATCAGGTCCATATGTAGTAGGGTTATTGGTAGTATTGGTTTTGGTATAGTGGTTTTGTTTGGTAGCAGTATGATGGTGATATGTAGGGTGAGGTATTTGCCCCTTGTATTATCTACTTTATCTAACAGCATGTCCTGGTACATGGTTGTGGTCAGGGAGGTGGGTGAGGCGGGGGGGGGGGAGGGGGGGAGGAGGGGGCCCCATCCAAAAGTTTGCTTTGGGGCCTGGCTTCTCTAGTTACGCCCCTGGGCCCAACATTGGAGCTGATTCTTGGACCCTACCAGTGAAATTTATTCTTTGGGCCCTTTAGTAGGGTTGATTCTGGGGCCCTACCAGTGAGACTGATTCTTAAGATCCACCAGTGGAGCTGATTATCGGGCCCTACCAGTGAGGTTAATTCTTTGGACCCTTTAGTGTGGTTGATTCTGGGACCCCAATAGTGAGGCTGATTCTTAAGATCCACCAGTGGAGCTGATTCTTGGGGCCCACCAGTGGAGCTGATTCTTGGGGCCCATCAGTAGAGCTGATTCTTGGGGCCCATCAGTAGAGCTGATTCTTGGAGCCCACCAGTGGAGCTGATTCTTGGGGCCCACCAGTGGAGCTGATTCTTGGAGTCCACCAGTGGAGCTGATTCTTGGAGCCCACCAGTGGAACTGATTCTTGGGGCCCACCAGTGGAGCTGATTCTTGGAGCCTACCAGTGGAGCTGATTCTTGGGGCCCATCAGTAGAGCTGATTCTTGGGGCCCATCAGTAGAGCTGATTCTTGGGGCCCACCAGTGGAGCTGATTCTTGGAGCCCACCAGTGGAGCTGATTCTTGGGGTCCACCAGTGAAGATGATTCTTGGGGTCCACCAGTAAAGATGATTCTTGGGGCCCACCAGTGGAGCTGATTCTTTGGGCCCTACCAGTGAGGTTGATTCTTGAGGTCCACCAGTGGAGTTCATTCTTGGGCCCTACCAGTGGAGCTGATTCTTGGGGCACACCAGTGAAGATAATTATTGGGGCCTACCAGTTAAGATGATTCTTGGGACTCATCAATGGGGTTGATTCTTGGGGCCTACCAGTGAGGTTGATTCTTAAGATCCACCAGTGGAGCTGATTATCGGGCCCTACCAGTGAGGTTAATTCTTTGGACCTTTTAGTGTGGTTGATTCTGGGACCCCAATAGTGAGGATGATTCTTAAGATCCACCAGTGGTGTTGATTCTTGGGGCCCAGCAGTAGAGCTGATTCTTGGGGCCCACCAGTGGAGCTGATTCTTGGGGCCCACCAGTGGAGCTGATTCTTGGGGTCCACCAGTGAAGATGATTCTTGGGGACCACCAGTAAAGATGATTCTTGGGGCCCACCAGTGGAGATGATTCTAGGGGTCCACCAGTAAAGATGATTCTTGGGGCCCACCAGTGGAGCTGATTCTTTGGGCCCTACCAGGGAGGTTGATTCTTGAGGTCCACCAGTGGAGTTCATTCTTGGGCCCTACCAGTGGAGCTGATTCTTGGGGCACACCAGTGAAGATAATTTTTGGTGCCTACCAGTTAAGATGATTCTTGGGACTCATCAATGGGGTTGATTCTTGGGGCCTACCAGTGAGGTTGATTTTGGGGCACTCCAGTGAAATTGATTCTTGGGGCCCAATCTACAGCTTCTGTACATGACTCTTTGCCTCTTTTTTTCTGCCATTCTTCCTGAACGGGACCCACCATGCCCATGAGCCCACTTGTGGTTTCCCCTACTCCAGTGGTCTGCAAAGTACAGCTCTCCAGCTGTTGGGAAACTACAACTCCCATCATGACCACTGATATAGGTTATATAAATTCATGATGGGAGTTGTAGTTTCCCAACAGCTGGGGAGCCGCACTTTGCAGACCACTGCCCAACTCCCATGTGGACCAGTCCAAGCCTGCTTAATGTATAGGTACGTCGTTATGGTGATAAGAAGCTATGGAGGCATGCCCACTGTTAATTACAGGTGACACCCGTCACTAATAGCAGGTATTGCAGCCATCTCCGATCCCTGCAGTTTAACGCTTTAGACTTCGGGTTGATTGTGACTGCGGCATCTAAATGAATGAGCACCGGTCCTCCCTCCAATTGGCCACCCGGTAACAAAATTGTGGAGTGACAAGTGGTTGCTATGGCAGCCATAAGCTTAATGAAGGCTTCTGTGGCTGCCTTGTACCGCTCCTATTACACAATTGGAGTGCCGGTTTGGTACACGCTTCTGCATTATATAAATAATGCAGAATTGTGTAGAAGCAATTGTGCACCTTACATTTATTCCCTTGGGGGACTAAATGTACAAGTTAAAAAAAAAAAAGTTTAAAAAATTAAATAACAAATATTAACAGTTCAATCCCCCCCCCCCCCGCCATTACCATTTTATAAATAAAGTTACACATAACTGGTATTGTTGCATCCAGAACAGTCTGATCTATTAACATATAATATCAGTTATCCTGTATGTGGAACACCGTCGAAGATAAAAAAAATTACAAACCCAAAACTGCATTATTTGGGTCATTTTATGTCCCCAGAAAATTGGAACAAAAAGTGATCATAAAGCCGTACGCAAAAAAAAAAACATTTGTCACCGAAAATGGCACTGTAGAGCAAATTTAAAGGGGTTTTGCCACAATCTCATTTCATACCTCCTGTATCCAGCTCTTCAACTCTGTGTGCTCAGAAGGGGGCGTTTGAAGTGCATATCATGTGACTCAGCAGGATGACATCACCAGGCCTTTCCTCTCTGTAGTCAAAGAAAGGTCTCTTTATGTAAAGCATTGTGAGTAGCTGAGAGGTGAAGTTTTTGCCTCCAGGCACAAGGGTCCTGGGTTCAAATCCCTGCAGGAACCAAACCTGTGTTTTTTTTTCTCTTTATCAATGCACAATCCTGATTGAGGTTTCTTTTTTATTTATTTGCACTGTTTGACTAATGACTAAGGAGTACAGAGGACAGGAGTAGTATGACAGTACCTGGATTTTGAACACTCAGTAGCTGCCTGAGAGGAGAGGTGATGTCTGAGCATGAGGATCTCTCAGCCCTGGTTGCATCCCCTGGAGAAGAGCTGTAAACAATGGATCACTAAAGGAGCAGCTAAAACAAAAACGGTGCAGAATTTTTAATAATAATGAATGGTGAAAATATTTGTTATTTCATTTGCAAGCTTCCCACGTCAATTTTACTTCGTGGCAAAACCCATTTAAATAATAGAGAATGTTTATATTTTTTTAAAAGTACTAGAACATAACAAATATACATTTGGGGCATGTATGAATGGGGCTGCGCCAGTTATCTGCCGTCAAAAAGCTGCAGTAGAGCGTTTCTATAGATGTATGAACAATCGCAGTCCAAACTTTGGCGCGATAAGCACCGGAGCGACACTTTTTAATGCACCAAAGATTTTGAGCTTTCATAGAATTAGACACATTTATGATACTTTGACACTATGACAGTACAGCCAGACCAGGTTAAAGGTGGTCTGCCTGAGCCTGAGTTGTCGTAGTGGAACTACAATGCCCCAAATCTATTACCCGCAGTAGAACAAGTTCATACATTCTGGTGCATTCTACACTACCTTAAAGGGAACCTGTCACATAGATTATGCCCCCCTTGCTGAGGACAGCACAAGCTCAGACCTGCTGTTACCAGCCCTGTGTCCTTTATTCTGTAAGATGCTGCAGTTTTAGAGAATTTAATGCTTAAATATTATTCATGAGCAGGTGTTAGCCCCCTCCCACCAAAGGCTAGCCCCGCCCACTGACAGTTATTCACATGTTTCTAACTATTCAAAGTAATAGGTTAATCAGTTACGAGGTGGGCAGGGTATAAAAAAACGGACTCTTTTCATGACTCTTTTCTGGCTGAAAACTGCTGATTTCAGCATTAAAACTCCAGCATTTTACAGAATAAGGGACACAGCGCTGGAAACAGCAGGTCTGTCACTAGCTTGTGCTGTCCTCAGCAACGGGGGCATAATCTATGTGACAGGTTCTCTTTAAAGCTATTTAGAACGTTCATACATGTTGCCTTTGGTGTTTCTGGAGTTTACCAGCTTGCAGAATACAGATAACACATCACGAAGAGTGAATGCCAAAAAAACAAAACATGGCACATAGATCCAAACACAGGATATCCAGCGGGGTCCTTTCCACGAATTTTATTGATATAAAAGGTAACAGGATAGTGATAACAATATCCACAACGCCGACGCGTTTCGGACCTCACAGAGTCCTTGTTCACAGCATAGTGAACAAGGATCCTATGAGGTCCGAAACGCATCGGCGTTGTGGATATTGTTATCACTATCCTGTTACTTTTTATAGCAATAAAATTCGTGGAAAGGACCCCGCTGGATATCCTGTGTTTGGATCCATGTGCTGTGTTTGGAGCCTTGACTGGCGGCTCTTTCCATGCGGAATGCCTACATCCACGTGAATATCACGGCGTCTATTGAATAGGAGAGCCCGGATTGATGGACCTGTAGCGGTGTCGGTGTAGGGGGTAAGCTGCTGGATTGACTTTATTTGTTATCCCCAAAACATGGCACAATTAGGTTTTTTTTTCACTTTACACCCGACTTAAACCCTCATATGACAATGTATTTCTACCATCACAGTGTTCTCGAGGCAACCCGTTCTAGTTCTGCTCCTACAGTTGAGGGTTTGTTTTAACCCCTTCCTACTGTAACCTATTTTTTTCGTCGCATCCATTTTTCCTTATTGCTTTTCAAAAGTCATAAGAGGACTAGTTTTTTCCAAGACAAGATGTACTTTTTACTGCTGCCGTTGACCCTACCATAGAATGTACTGGGAAACCCAAATAAATTCTGTGTGGAGTAGAATGTGAAAAATATGTAATTGCACCATTATTGCAGGAGTTTCATTTTTATGGAGTTTAGTATAAATGACATATTATCTCCATTCTACAGGTCAGTGTGATTCAGGTGATGCTAAATTTGTAGAGTTTTTGTTATGTTCTAGACTCAAACAAAAACTTTTTCTATTTTTAAACCCTTTCTGGCTGAGCCCTTTTTTTGTCATTTTTCCCTTCTCGCGTTCCCAGAGCCATACCTTTTTTACTTTTCCAGCTACATAGACATATGAGGGCTTTTATTTTGCAGGACAAGATGTACTTTCTAATGGTGTCATTCACCATAACATAGAATATACTGGGAAACCACAATAGAATTCTAACTGGGGCAAAATGTGATAAAAGATGTACTTGCGCTATGTTTGCGGGAGTTTTGTTTTTACGATGTTCAATATCAGTATAATTGATGTGTTATCTGTATTCTACAGGTTACTGTGAATCTGGCAATTCCAAACATGTTGGGTTTTCGTTATGTTTTGGTGCCGTAAACATTTTTTTTTTGCCATGGCGGCATTTTCTAATAACTTTTTTGTACTTCTACCTGCGGACTTGAGTGAAGGTGCAGTATTTGAGGGCTGAGGTGTACTTTTTATTGGTAGCGGTTTAGAATACATGCAACTTTTTCAATAACTTTTATTTCAATTTTTAAGGGATGTGAAATGACCAAAAAACGCAATTTTGCCGTTCGGATTTTTTTTTTCTTTTACGATGTTCAGCGTATGGTATAAATTATGTTATATTTTAATAGATCTGACTTTTTCGGACACAGCGAAGCCAATTATGTGTCATTTTCTATTATTTATCTATTTTTATTTGCAAAATAGAGGTGATTTGCTTCACCTCTAGGGGTGCGACCATTTCTACAGCCTTTCTCGGGCAGGAAGTAGTAAAATGAAAAACATGATGGAAGCCTTTACCAGGCTTTTGGCTGTCCCGCGATCTTGCCGCAGAAGCCCCAACCCGTGTTTGCCACGGCGTCTAAACAGTTAAACAGCACAGAATGGAGCCGTCTCCATCCTTTGCTGCTACCCCTGGTTGTCAGCTGCAATTAGCAGCTGGTACTTGCTACGAAGCCTCTTACCGATACTATGCACCATTTTCTACAAACAATAACTGTTCTTCAATCTCTGAACCAGAGTGAGGGCTTCATTTATGCAGGTTCAAATGTACTTTTTATTTGTACCATCACAAAAAACAAATAGCCAAAAAACTTAATTTTGGCTTTATTTTTTTCATGGTGTTATATTTTAATAGATTGGACTTACAGAAGTGGTGATACTAATTATGTCAAGAGCATTGACTCCTACCATTTGTTCAGCTTGTGCCAATCTAGGAATTCTCTGGGCACAGTTCCAGGGGTGGACACAGGAAAGCAATTCAAGAGGGGGTGCTATGTCCTTTACAGCTTCCCTCCAGTAAAAAATATTGGAGACATTGGAAAATAATTGAACGTGAAGCCTCTTGACTTGGTAAAGTCTTACATAAGTAATTAATTATGTTTTTATTATTAGTACTTTTAATTTTGATAAGTGGTAGTTAAGCTGTTCTTAGTAACGCATTCTTGTTTTGAGATAAGTAAAATTCAGAAATAAAAAAAAAAATAGAAAGAAATATTTGCCAATCACCTGGATACTGTCAAATCTAAATTTAGCTGTTTACAGAATTTGGACAAGCATGAATGAACTACAACAAGAATGTGCCCTCTCTGACCTTGTTCAGATCTTGTTTTGCTAGGTATAAAGGGTATGTCTTGTATGCATGGTTTTACATGAATATTTAGTGTTATTTATAGCAATTTGAGAAAGATCCTAAAGAGGATCTGCATATAGATAGACTTCTATATACCGTGATGTAGCAATCAGTGCAAAGTGCCCCAAATTCCCCACCTTGTTTATTGGTTGTACAAGTTTACCTGACCAGCTCACTGACTGATGTACAAGACAGTGTTGGTGGGGCAGTCAGGTAATCCATCTCAAGTGGTCTGAGAGAGGAACCCTTTGTTACATATTTAGCAAACTTCCTGTTGCTCATCCTGCTATTCACCCACTAGTTAAAGAAGTTGTCTCACTACATTGATTCCTCTTACCTCAGTCCTGGGTTTCATTTTGATTTCAGGGGTGTGTTTACTGGCTACCACTAGGCTGCAGTAGAAGCCAGGTCTGTAGCTATAACAACCAGTGATGGCAGCCTATCAGGAGAGCTCAAACAGGTCTGTAGCTATAGAGACCACAGGAGCTGATGCAGCCCATTCGAGAGGGGATGACTAGGAATAGGTAGGACACTGTTAATGGATATGTATTGCAAAGTGACTTATTTTTGCAAGATCTTTAACATAAAAAGCAATCCTTGTAGTGAGACAACCCCTTTAAGCCCTGGTATAAAATCTAAAATGGGTACTCATATAAGAAATACTGCAGAGCTGGAGCTGCTGCAGAAGAGGGCAATGGATTTCGCCCCGCAAATTACACCGGCAGCTGTGCAGCGGGGGCGGGGGGCCGGCGAGCTGCCGGCCCCCTAGACATTCATTATTCACGGCGTACACGCCGTAAATAATGTGCATGTCACTTTCTCCCCCCGCGGCGGATTCGCCAAGCGGGGAGAAGAGATGGAATCCATAGTTCTCTATGAGAACTGTGGATTACCATAATGACTGGGATGGATTGAAGCTGTACTGCAGCGCAAATACGGCGCGCAATACAGCTCCAATCAGTCCCAGAATAAGCCGTGTGAACGAGGCCTTATACTCATGACTATTACTATAAGCGGGAATCCATTACAAGCAAATGAAATAAGGCTTCGACATAGACATAGATGCAAATTGTTCACAATCAGAACAGTGAGACTATAGGACTTTGTATCCCATGGTATTATAATGGTTAGCTCGTTGGTAGGGTTCGAAAGAGACCTGGATGTGCTAAAGCATGTATGTGTATGGAGGGATCAGGAAAGATAGTGATCAGCCCAGGGGCATTGCTAGGGTTAATAAAACATCCGGGCCTTCTGTATTATGGTAATCCAAAAAGTAGAAAAAAAGGGCGAAAAACCTAAAATTTAACTTTTAATACAATATTTTAAAAAACAATCCAAACATGGAGTATAGACATCGCATATAATTGTGTCTCAAATACATATAAATACTATGATAAAGTATGTAGAGGAGGACTCACCAGATGTGTCAACCAAAGGATTGGAGATACAATCCATTTGCCAAAAGAT
Source organism: Phyllomedusa bahiana (assembly GCA_025379985.1). Taxonomy (NCBI): domain Eukaryota; kingdom Metazoa; phylum Chordata; class Amphibia; order Anura; family Hylidae; genus Phyllomedusa; species Phyllomedusa bahiana. Next base: position 65,469 of record JAODAL010011673.1, on the reverse strand, counting down.
AATGACAGGGGAAGCTGTACATAAATATCTATAAATACATAAAGAAAGTCCTAACAAACCCCTATCTGACCCTGGCTAGATAGCAGGGACCCCGCCCTAAAAAGAGCCGTGGAGGCTAACCCTAAACACACCTATACAGTCTAAATATGTATTACATAAAGGTAATAACTATAATGGAAAAATCAAATGATCAAAAGATCAGAAATTGCCTTAATACCCAACGTGTTTCCCCACAAAAGATACTGGTTCATTAGGGAACTGAAAAGGCAAACAAACCTAGATGAGACGCTGAGACTATATAGCATCTAAGGTGTCACTGGATACGTGATCACCAACAACAATAACTAAAATCCCCTAAAGATGACAAAAAGGACCTCTGTATTATGGTTTACTCAATAGGACTGGGTTCACACAGCATCACCACATTGTGAAGTACGAGATATATTTTTACGGAGAAAAAAAAGTACGTTCTTGTCACTAATTTTACACGTATCCCACATAAATACTGTGTCAGGATCGGCTTACCAAAAGGCAAACCAGAGATGTGGATCCTCTGGACCACCGCAAGCGATGGCGTAAGCCCCGCCAGGGAGCGGAGTCTAGGTAGGTCCAGTTTTCACAAGAGCCCGCCGCAAAGCGGGATGGACTTGCTGCGGCGGGAGTCTACCGGGTCGCTCCCCCTGACGTGATTTGCTTGCGGTGGCAGCCGAGTTGTGGCGTGGTACAAAATCGTGAAGCAAGCTCGTAGTCGGGGACAGGCAAAAGGTCAGGACAGGCGGCAAAGATTCGTGGTTGAGGGACGGAGGCAGAAGGTACGGTATACAGTAAACAAAAGATACTACAGGACCGCTTCCCCTCAAGGCACAGGGCACTATCGATTCAGCAGGGACCATAGGAAAAGGCAGGACTTAAATAGGATCAGCGCCCGGTGAAAGCCAATCACCGGTGTGCTGTCCCTTTAAATTTAGATGTAGTACCGCACGCGCGCCCTAGGGGGCGAGCGCACACCCGGCCAGCAGCAGGAGTGCGAGCCCGGTCAGCAGCAGGAGCGTGGTGAGGTAAGTAGAGAGCAGAGCTGCGAGCGTGCCCGCAGCCCGAGGACCGGTTCGCGGCCCCGCTCACAGCAGAAGACGCCGCCGGGGTGTGGGTGTGCCTGCGACCCGACACCGGGGTCGCAGGAACACCCGTTACATACTGCCCATCACCTCAGCAGTACACTGTGTAATGAAAATCAGTGCTAACAAATTTGCTTTTTTAAAAGCTCTCAGCTAAAGTATCTCACAAATGTAAATACACCCTTCACAGTTTTTGTAAATATTGTATTATATCTTTTCATGGGACAACACTGAAGAATTGAAACTCTGATACAAGTAGTAAAGCCATCAATGTCTAAACCGCTGTCAACAAAAGTGAGTACACCCCTAAGTGAGAATGGACAAATTCTGCCCAAAGTGTCAATATTTTGTGTTGCCTCCATTATTTTCCAGCCCTGCTTTAACTCTCTTGGGCATGGAGGTCACTAGAGCTTCACAGGTTGCAGCCACTTGAATTCTCTTCCATGACGACATCACAGAGCTGGTGGATGTTAGAGAGAGACCTAAGGGTATGTTCACACGATGTACTGCAGCGTGGCCCCATTGACGTGCATTACTCGCTGAATAAACGAATGCAAGAAAGCGTTAAAGCATTCAAACCTGTGTGTGCTGGTATGGTTCCTGCCTGCTCAACAGTATGGAGACCCATCAGCATTAGCTTCAATTTTCCACAGATTTATTGTAACAATCCATATACATATAGACAATCTTTAAAATACTTGCAGTACTCTCTGATAGTAATGCGCGGTGCTTCCTTAGAACAATATGTCCATTTGTCTTCTAATTCTGAGCGATGGGTACTCCTAAAAGACATTGTGCTAACTACTGTATAATATTTTGGATCAAACTGCTTCCTGCCTGGTCAGAAAGAGGGGCCCAGTCAGCAGCTGGTTAATGCAGTTAGTGTTACAGGCATAAACTTCCCTTCCAAATTGTCAGTATGGAGGTTACTGCATCGTGTGTACATTGGTGTATCACCAATGTAATAAAAATAAGTCAATTAGCAGAGAAACATCATAAATTCTTATATACAGGCAGTCCCCGATTTACAATGTTCCGAATTACATCCGTCCCCTAGTTACAAACGGAGACTTATGGGGCGTGGCTGGGCGTGCAGACATCACACACTGAGTTACGCCCAATAATAACCAAGTGCCAGCACGCCACAGCAGCACATGAGATACAGAGGTGAAATCTTCTAAACAAGGGCCCAGACAGCAAAACAAATGTAAAAAGTGTTTCCTGCACTATCGAAAACTAAAAAATTTTTTGGAGTTACATGTAATAAATATACCTGTTCCGACCAACACACAATTTCAATTAAAGATCCCGGGACTCCCTGTATTTTCAAATAAGGTCAAGGGGAAAGAGCTAGGACTCCTACTGGATGTAGTGTTACTTAAAGGAGTTTTCTCACTACAAACATCATATCTGTAATGATGGGGACAGTAAAAATAAGCACTTTTGCCATTTCTATTAACTAAATCACTTAGTATAGCAGCTAATAGCTAATCTGTGTGCGTCTAGAGCTAATTCTGCAGCATCAGGTCAGGCCATGCCCCCTGTGCTGTGATTGGCTGTCTGCATTTAGTTCAGCCCCGGGGTCGGGCATGTCACCTGTGCTGTGATTGACTGTCTTGCTCTCTTTCTGCTCACTCCCCCCTGAGCTGTGTGAAACAGGCTGCCTGTGCCTCTGCTTTGATATGAAGGATCTGGGCAATTACTCTTTAGCTGCCCTATTTACTCTCTCCACCCATCTAACACAATTTATACACTCTGCTCCCCCACTCATATAACACACCCTTACACACTCTGCTCCCCCCACCCATATAACACAGCCTTATACACAGAGCTCCCCCACCCATAGAACACAGCTTTATATACGCTGCTCTCCCCCCCCATCTAACACAACCTTATAAATTCTGCTCCCCACACCCATATAACACAGCTTTACACACTCTGCTCCTCCACCCATATAACCCACCCTTATATACTCTGCTCCCCACACCCATATAACACAGCTTTATACACTGTGCTTCCCCCACCCATCTAACACACCCTTATAAATTCTGCTCCCCACACCCATATAACACAGCCTTATACACTCTGCTCCCCCCACCCATATAACACAGCTTTATACACTCTGCTCCCCCACCCATATAACACATCCTTATACACTCTGCTCCCCCACCCATATAACACAACCTTATACACTCTGCTTCCCCATCCATATAACAAATTCTTATATACTCTGCTCCCCCCACCTATATAACACATCCTTACACTCTGCTACCCCCCACACATATAACACACCCTTATACACTGTACTCCCCTCTCTACCTCCTGCCTGAAAAAAGAGGGGGGAACAGAGTGCATTTCTCACATTTGTTTCATCATTTCAGGTGTCAAAATGTCCCTGTGCCTTCCTGGTCTCATCAGGTTTGGAATTTAATGCATTTTTGTGCCCATGTGCATCTTAGATATGTGTGTGCCCTGCAGGTTTGTGTGCTCACATATAAATCATGGGGCTGTTATGTATGTGACACTGGATGTGCATAACCAGGATTGTACCCTGTTTCCCCGAAAATAAGACAGCGTCTTATATTAATTTTTGCTCTTAAAGATGCATCTCTTATTTTCGGGGGTGTCTTATTTTTGGGGAAACACGGTATTAGGGAGGCACAGATAGAAATACAGGTAGGTAGGAGAGAGAGAGAATAGTTATGGCATGGTGGTAATATTGGTTTGTAGGGGCTATTCACTAACAGGTAGAATGTATCTTGACGCTTGATATGCATGTGGTTATGGCATTATGTTATTATTCTGTCACTATGGGGTGGTGAAGAAGTGTCACGGCTCTTTTGGAAGATAGACATATCAGACATTGATGGTATACTCTAGAGATATGCCATCAGTGCATAGGGAGACAATTCTGCCCAAAAAGCATCTTCTTTGGGGGGAGGGGGGTCTAATTTATGTATGTAAAGTTTGTGAAATTGTATGGGCTACAAGGGTGGGAAAATAGGGACAAAGGGGGCCAATGAATTTCATGAGTGAAAAGTTTGTCATTATTTGTAGCCGCAAATGGAACCTCTGATCGCAAATTGCAATTAGAAGAAAGGAAGAGATGTGGGTTGGATCAGCGCAGCCCTGTGTTCCTAGAAACAATGACAAGATTTCACTTTCTGTAATATTAGCGGGCTGCATTTATAACTGTTTACACCAATGCAGGTGTTCTAGTTACAAGGAGCTGGTGGAGCCTGGAAAGGAGGTGACTATCACAGCTCTCTGGACATGAGAACTGACCATTGCAGGAGGTCTGCAGAGCTGGGACATGCACACCCTCCCACTGCTCAAACAGAATGAAGAAGAAGACTGGGGAGGGAGCAGAAACAGGGAGGGGTTGTGATGATGTCACCACTCCTTAGTGAGGGAATACCAGCCTACTGGGAGGAGAGACCCATCCCTGGATTTGTAAATTTAAACCAGAGAAACAGCTCAGATGCCTGCAAAAGCCAGTAGTGAGAAAACACCTCTAAGTCACATCTGTCCAATTGAGCCTTGCAAATTTACTGCGGTTGAAGCCAAACCAGATGTATGGAATGTTTGCCCCTCATTGGTGCAGAGTAAAATAGTGGATGGCTGGGTGAGAAGTTCTAGATATAGCTCAAAAGAGGCAACATACCTCATTAGGAAGAAGCACCATGTATGTGTGTGGCGACTAATATGCTATGGTCACTAATATGGAAATATATTCAAACAAGCAAAAATAGCTAGGACTCAGTGCCACCTTTTGGATATGGTGTTCCTCAAGTCTCATTCAACTCACTGAGCCTTGCTATATGACTAGAAGCAAAGCCAAACCACATATGCTTCTGCAGACAGTTGTTTCAGGGTTTTTCCCCCTCTTCAGAACCAAGTTGAGTACTGGTTGACTGGGTAAACGAATCTAGACATAGCCCAAAAGGGGTAACATTCCTCGTTAGAGAGAAGCACCATGTAAGTGTGTGAAGACTTATATGACATGGTCACTCCATTGAAATTTTAATATTTTCAAATAACTTTAAAGGAAAAGAGCTAGGATATTACCCCCTTTAAACTACTTCTAGAGTCTCTTTCCCAGCCAATGAGTATTCTACTCTGCACTGATGAGGAGCAAACACCCCAAAACAGCTGTCTGCAGATGAGTAATTGGCTTGACTTTACTTCCAGTCATATTTCAAGACTCAGTGAGTCAAATATGACTTGATAAACACTATATCCAATAGGTGGTGAAAACTCTTTTCCCTCAAGCTTTTTTAAATATATTTAAATCTTAGGCAATTAATGGTGTTATGATCATGGCATTATGATCTTTACAAACTTACATGGTGCCTCTCCCTAATAAGGATTGTTACCCTTTTGGGGAAAGGTTCTTATAGTCAAAGAACTTAACTTTGAGTCCCCCTAAGGCGCTTCACCACTAGGGGGTACGATCATTTATACAGCCTAATGTATTGTATAGACAACGCATTAGGGTGTACCAAGATGGCGGTTTCCCCACTTCCTGCCTGGTGCCGGTAGTGGGGCAAACGAAAACATGACAGCAATGGAAGCCTTTCAAAAGGCTTCCAGCTGCCGTGTTCACCGCTCGGAACCCTGCAATTTCACCGCAGGGGCTCCGAGCAGAGTGAGGAACGGTGCACAGCACTGTTTCTCATTGATTTAGATGCCACGGCCATCTTCGCCGCGGCGTCTATGGGGTGTAACGGCCGGGTGTTAGCTGCAATTAGCCGCTAACACCCTGTGGCTGTATAGCAGGATCTCACTGCAATCCCTCTACACAACTCATTAATGCCACCAGAACGTACCCATACGTCCAGGTGGGTTAAGGACTTAATGCAGAAGAAGTGCTTGAAAAATCAAGTACATACTCACTGCTTCTAAAGGAATTAAGAAGGAACGCAGCAGCCAGGTGCCCTTGGTTAATTGATTATCAGCAAATATGTCTCTATGAAAGAAGAAGTTTTGACAGTTTGCTGATTTGGATCATTTAGGCGTGTGTTAGCACAATGACCACTTACTACGATGTTAGAGAAGCAATTGTTGCTGTCCATCCCTCTGGGAAGGATTATATCGCCATTTCCAAACAATTTAAGGTCCATCATTCTAAAGTTAGAAAGATTATTTACAAGTCGAAAACAATCAAGATAGTTGACGTTCTTCACAAGAGTGGACATCTCCGAAAATTCACCGTAAGGTTGGCCCATGCAACGCTCTTAGAAATTGCTCTGCAAGCAACACCTCAGACTCTTCAGGCCTCAGTTAGCTGTTAAATGTTCAAGTTTATGACAGTACAATAAGAAAAAGACTGTACCAGTATGGCTTGCATGGAAGGGTTGCTAGGAGAAAGCCTCTTCTTTCTAAAAAGTTTGTAAAGTTGCATCTGAACAAACAACAAGATGTCCAGAACAACTTCCTGTGACAGATTAGACTGAATTAAAGATGTTTGGCTAAAATGCACAGAGCCATGTTTAGTGAAAACCCAACGCAGCGTATCAGCTAAAATTTTTCGGAGCTACTGTTGAGCACTGTGGTTAAGGGATGATGATTTGGGTTTGCTTTGCAGCCACAAAACCTGGGCACCTTGCAATCATTGAGTCGACAATTAATTTATCTGTGAACTAAAGTATTTTAGAGTCAGATATGAGGCCATCTATCCAACACTCGGTCAAAACTAAGTCATGCAACATGACTATGATCCCAATTACACCATAAAGTCTACAACAAAGTAATTGAAAAAGAGAAGAAGCAAGGTGTTGCAGTGGCCCAGTCAAAGTCTAGATCTCAACCCAACTAAAATGTATTGACGGGACTTCAAAATCGCTGTGCGTAAATGAATGCCAACAAACCTCAATATACTGAATCAACATTGGAAAGAAAAAAGTGGGCCAAAATTCCTCCAGAAAGATGTAAGAGACTGATAAAGACAGACAAAGTGATTACATCAGTTGTTGATTTTTATGGCGTGTACTTAGGGCGACATGTCCCAATACGAATGCGCCATGTCGCCCTTAGTGTTTTAACACATATCTATTTCATTTTAGCTTCATTTGAGGTTATATTTACCTAATCTTAAAGGGGTTGTATCGCTACAAGGATTGCTTTTTATGTTATAGTTCTTTCAAAAACAAGTCATTTTGCAATATATATCCATTAACAGTGTCCTACCTTTTCTGAGATATCCCCTCTTGTATGGGCTGAATCAGCTCCTCAGGTCGCTATAGCTACAGACCTGTTTGATCCCTCATGATAGGCTGCCAGCACTGGTTGCTATAGCTACAGACCTGGCTTCTACTGCAGCCTAGTTGAAGCCAGTAAACACACCTCTGAATTCAATATGAAACCAAGAAAACAGGACTGAGGTAAGGTGAATCAATGTAGTGAGACAACCCCTTTAAGACCTTTTGAGGATAATTTTTTTTATTATGTCCTGATACATAAAATAATAAGAACAGGCAATATTGGGACAAATGTAAAAATGTTGTCAAAAAGTAAACAAAATAAACCTCAAAAATCACTACCACTGAGTACCACCAAATATTTTGTGGTACTCAGTGCTAGTGATTTTTCCTGACACATAAAACCATAGGATTCAAAGAGGGTGACGTTTCTTTTTTACATGACTGTATATTTCCTTTAATGAAGTGAACGGTGAAGTATTTATCCCACGCTGCTGCTTATCTTAACCTGTGCTTCTCTAGTAATACATTTATATGTGGGTCACTATTCATGATGTGGGTACTCTCAGAACACAACAATTATCTTTAGTTGTGATTTTTGCTTTACTCATATTTTAATATTTAGTGAAACAAGGTTTACATCAGTTTAGAAGTGACACATATAATACTGTGTGTTACCAGTAGAGAATAATTCCGAATATGAAGACAAATTCACTTAACAGCAGACCATCTGTTCCCATAGTGATTTATGCAGCCTACAAACGATAAGACACAAGGTCACACGTCCTGTTTCTGTACAAAATTTCCTTAAATTATGTCCATTGCCTACACTTTAATCTGCTAGACTAGAGAAAAATGATAGGCTGAACTGAAAATAGTTGAACAATGAAATATGTTGTACAGTTTCAGTAAGTTAACAAGATTATACATTTATATAGGAGTCAATGCTCCATTTTTGTTACCAAGCTTCAAGGCCATTGCTTCCCTTCAAACAACAGTTATAAGGTATGTACACATCTGTACCTGGAGGAGTTCTAGTTGCACTATGTTGTTGCAAATTTAGAACTCTTCTTAGGAATAAATAAGATGTTGTAAGTTAATCAAATTTATTTGTGACGGATACAGATGCCTGTAAAAGTCAATTTAAAGCACCACTCCGTGTTGTTTTTTTTTTACCTTCACTTCATTAGAAATTGCTTTTAGGTACACAATAATGCCAGTAATTTTGCTTACTTGCAGCTGAATACAGGATATCTCATTGCTGCTACTGGGTCATGTGACCTGCACGCTGAGCAGCTGAAACAGACAGCATGGTTGTGTGACTGGGAAGTGAATCTCTTTATGCATCAAAAGCACATTGTCTTTCAGCCAACCGGAGTGCAGGTCATGTGACCCAACACAAACTGTTGTATCAGCCAGAAATCCTGTATTCCGCTGCATGTAAGTAAAATTGTTGGTACTACAGTGTACGTTAAAGAAATTTCTAATGAACGGAAAAACATTGCGTGGTCCTGTAATGCTAGTAGTTTACCACATAGTCTATAAGGTTTGTGTGCACAGTATCAGGATGTAGGCGTGAATGCATCAACCCGGTGTATATAAGTCTGTATAGGAGCTGCATATCCAAAAAGGTAGGCTATTTTCCTCAGTATTTTTAAACCCACTAATAGCCTTTAAGTCAGATTTTTGCTTTGGAAAACACTTTTCATGTGGTGTTGAACCAACTGGATATTTAAAGGGAAAAGTCTGTTAAGCATATGGTATTACTTACTGTAATTCCATATCTATTTAGAGTTAAAATGCAAATGTATGAAAGAGTAAGGCAACTTTTGAACACCATTTTACAGCTTATATAACAAGTTAAACTACCTTGTTTTTAATATTCTTCTTTAGTGCTTTTGCTTTTTTATGGTACACATTAACTTTAATAAAAACACAATGTACTTGACGGAGCTCTCAATAGTATTGCGAGTACTACTAATCTGAGTCATTTAAAGAACATGTGTTTTCTAATACCCACAACCAGAGTAAAAAATTTAACTCTTACTATTTAGTTGTAGCTGCGTCTCGGAGTCCCAGAGGCCTGAAACGTGTGAGAATAGAGAGGCTTCAGTTACTAGTAGGTGTAACGGGTTGGTGGATTCGCTGGACCACCGCAAGCGATGATAGTTAAGCCACGCCAGGGAGTGGAGTCTAAGTAGACCCCGGTATTCACCAGAGCCCGCCGCAAAGCAGGATGGACTTGCTTCCGCGTGAGGCTACCAGGTCGTACCCCTGACATGACTTGCTTGCGATGGCGGCTGGGGTAATGCGTGGTACAGAATCGTAATCCGGAGACGTAGTCAGGGACAGTCAGGAGGTCAGGATGGGCGGCAGAGGTTCGTGGTCAGACACTGGCAGACGGTCAGGGCAGGTCGCAAACAGTCAAGGTCAGGAAACGTAGCGGAACGGACAGGTACACGAGTAATCAAACGGAACTCCAAACTCTCTCAAGACAAACTAACACACACCAACAATCTGGCAGAGAGTGCAGGGGGCGTGTACAATATATAGAGCCAGCGGCCGGCAATAGACAAATTACCGGCGTGCTAGCCCTTTAAATCCAGACCAGCCCTAAGCAGCGGGTATGCGCGCGGCGGCCGGCACAGGCAGGAGCAGGGAGCACAGGAGCGTGGACGGGTAAGTAGACTGGCGCCGGAGCCTGGGCAACAGGGGAACAGTCGCAGGGGGGCGACCGCGGGGGGCGACGGCACCCGCGCCGCACCCCATGTGGGCAGGGGGGCGGCCGTGGGGGGCGACGGCACCCGCGCCAGCCCCCATGACAGTAGGTGTATTAGCACACACCTTCATATTTGGTGGGTATGCCTCTGATTCAATCATATTGGCCCTCAATTCAGGCCCTCATAGGAAGTGTAATGGGTGGATCTGTGGAATGACTCCTGCAGTAGCCCTTCTCTCTTTAACCCTTAAAGGGAATCTGTCGCAAATTTTTTTTTTTTACTTATTATATAAAGCTCCTGATCCATATTCTTTTCCTCTTAGCCGTTTTTATTTCCTGGTTGTAGATTTCTCTATTTGGCCGTCTATATATGATTGTGGGGAAGACATTCTTGCTTGCACTGCTTTAACGGCAGTCAGAGAGATACTTTAAAGCAGCTTCATGCACATAGGAGCCTTAAGACTGATTCTGTCCAAAGACTTCTATAGGAGCGTTTTCTAGTCATGCTGTGTGACTTGGGAAGAAATCAGTGTGCAGAGAGGTGAAAGGGGGAGCTGTGACTGGTGGATCCTGTGTTATCTATACACATTGGTGTCTCCTTTCAGTTTGACCCTGCTTTTACTGATAATGAGCAGACTACTGAAAATCTCCCTCTACAGAACAGGAACTGTCAGACAATTATGAGGCTTAGAGGCCAAAGTGAAAACTGCAGGATTTAAGAATCAATAAAAAATACTGAAAGTGATATGGAAAAAAAAAATAAAAAAAAAATAAAAATTCCTAAAAAATGTGGTTAACATAAAGATGTGAGTTAAAAAAGAAGTCATTTTTTGATGACACATTCCCTTTCAGCCCCGGGTCACACGGCTTATTCAAGACGGAATTGCGAGCCGGAGTGCGCTCGCAATTCCTGCTTGAATAAGGGGCCGGTGCGGGGGCGGGGCGGGGGGCGCGCCCGCCCGCCCCATAGACTTACATTATCCACGGCGCGTAATGCGCCTGGATAATGTGCATGTCAGTTTCTCCCCGCCCGGCGGATTCACCGAGCGGGGAGGAGTGACGGAATCCACTGTTCTCTATGAGAACTGTGTATTACCGTAATTACTGCGACGGATTGGCGCCGTACTGCAGCGCAAATCCGGCGCGCAGTACGGTGCCAATCCGCGGCCAAATCAGCGATCTGTACGGCCTCTAACCATCTACAACCGATCGAGGTGTTCCTAGGGGCCCATATCTTGACAGTAGCACGGTCCTCTCTAGCTAGGACTTGGAACAGTAGAACGCTACCCTCCATCACAGAAATTCAAAACAACGTTTATTTTAACTACAGAGTAGAGGAACAAATAGCAGGTAGAATGGGCAACCCACATAAATTTCAGAGTATATGGAAAAAATTGTCCATCTTTTGGACCAAGGCTGACCCCTTCTCTCACCTGACTCCTAAGTAGATAATTTATGTTAATGTTCTACGACATTAGGGGGCTTACAAATTAGCAATATTTCACATTTTCAAGCAAATCTGCAACACAGATTTTTTCGGGACCAATCTAGTTCTGACGTGGCTTTGAGGGGCCTATATGTTAGATACCCCCATAAATGACTCCATCTAAAATAATTGCACATGTTAGCATTTAGGAAGTTTGTTAACCCTTATGGGGATTCACAGAAATTGAAGAAAAGTAGAAGTGACATTTCAAAATTTTACTTTTATTGCAGATTTTCTATTTTTATCCATTATTTACTGGAACACAGTAGATGATAATGTCACAGTCCATGTCACTGTACCCATTGCGGACGGCAGGCATGCCCATGTCTCCATTCCACTGCAGCCGCTGCTGTGAACTGTGGATGTGTCTGTGTTGCCTGTTTGCGTACCCAGTTCCTGTACCTGTTGCTGTGTTCCTTGTTATGACTATGCTCACCTGTCCTCACTCCTGCTCTGGTCTATGTTCCTGTCTGTCTGCAAGTGCTCCCTTGGGTGCATGCGCGCTTGCTGGTCTGGATTTAAGGGGACAGTGTCCTAATTTTCTGTCCAATGACCTACGACCTCCTGGCATATAAGGAACTTCCTGCCTCTGTTCCTGGTCAGTTTATGTTTGTCCACCCGAGCGCCTGATCGCTGGTTTTCTGGTTCTACCATTATACCTTTTTGCTACCTGTGCACGTTTAGCCCTGTTTCCTGCTGTCGTGTGCGTGGTGACACACGCTGCCTGTGCTGGATAACTCCGGAAGGCCACAAGTCTGCTTGCGGCCTTCTGGAGTTCTACTGCGTAGCATGGAGCGCTCTCTCTCTTCTCCGCAATAGAGTTTTCAGCTCCCAGGAGTCGCATACAACACAAGCGATCCCCACTGGTGCCTGGGCCATGGCAGTGCCTGGACACCGACGGGTGACCAGAGAGCTGTATGTGCTTCCAGGAGTCACATACAGCTGAAAAGATCGTTGACAGCGCCCCCTGGCCATGGCAGCGCCCGGACGCTGTCGTCTAACTCGGGATTCAGCTGTATGCGATTTCCAGAGTGGCGTACACCTGAAGTGTCCCTGCCGGCGCCCGTGCCATGGAAGCCCCGAGCGCCGACAGTGACTCAAGTATAAGGATGGCTTTTTCAGCTCATTTTTTGAGCTGAAAAACTCGGCTTATACTCGAGTGTATACGGTTTTCTGTATAAAGAACTGTATTTTGTGGGATGAGTAGATGTTTTCATTGGTTTTTGGGAGGCAGGATGAACAAAATACCACAATCCTGGTAGGGTTTTTTATTTTTTACAATTGTCACAGTGTGGTATAAATGACATGTTAACTTTACTCAGCAGGTTGATATGATTACAGCGATACCAACTGTACATTTTTTTTATTTTATGTTTTCTTGCTTTTACACAACAAAAACACTTTCAGGCTATGTTCACACGGCTTAAAATGGGACGTATTTCAGTCCGTAATTACGCGCTGTAGTGCGCAAATTACGGCTGGAATACGTCCCAGTCATTACGGTAATCCACAGTTCTCATAGAAAACTATGGATTACGTCTCCTCTCCCTGCTTGGCGAATCCGCCGGGCGGGGAGATAAGTGACATGTGAATTACCAGCGGCGTATACGCGCCGCTGGTAATCAAAGGCTATGGGCCGGCGAGGTGTCGGCCCCCCGCTCCCGCCCCCGTCCACATGGCGTAATTGCGGGGCGTAATTACGTCCCGCAAATAAGCCGTGTAAACATAGCCTTACAGTATCTCACAAAAGTAATTACATCATTTGCATTTTTTTAAATATTGTATTAAATGATAGCCCTGAAGATATGACACTTTGATACAATGTAAAGTAGTCAGTGTACAGCTTGTAGAATAGTGTACATTTGGAGTACCCTTAAAATAACTAAGTGAAAATGGACAAATTTTGCACAATTTGCCATTTCCCCTCCACAGTGTCATATAACTCTTTAGTGTTACAAGGTCTCAGGTGTGTTAAATTTGGTGTGATTGCAGTCACACTCTCTCATAGTTCAACATGGAAGCTCATCATGGCAAAGAACTGTCTGAGGATCTGAAAAAAGAATTGTTGCAGTTTAACAACATAGGTTCCACTTAGAACAGACCTCACCATAGTCAACCAAAGAAGTTGAGTGCTGGTGCTCAGGGTCATATCCAGAGATTGTCTTTTTTAAAATAGACGCTTGAGTGCTGCCAGTATTGCTGCAGAGGTTAAAAGAGTGGGGGTCAGTGTATCAGTGCTCAGACCAGGGCCATCTTAACAGCATTATGGGCCCCTGGGCAGAGCTGTGCAACACAACCATTCACAGGAACAAGTATATACATTGTCGATAACAAACTTATAACCTACAACACCACAATATAGAGACTACATAGTGGTCAGACACCAGCTCAGGTATAACCTACAACGCCGCCATATAGAGACCACATAGTGGTAAGACACCAGCTCAGGTATAACCTACAACACCGCCATATAGAAATAGTGGTCAGACACCAGCTCAGGTACCACCTATAACGCCACCATATAGAGACCACATAGTGGTCAGACACTAATTCAGGCATAACCTACAACGCCGCCATATAGAGACCACATAGTGATCGGACACCAGCTCAGGTATAACCTACAACACCACCATATAGAGACCACATAGGGGTCAGACACCAGCTCAGGTATACCCTACCACACCATCATATACAGACCACATAGAGGTCAGACACCAGCTCACGTATAACCTACAACACCGCCATATAGAGATAGTGGTCAGACACCAGCTCAGGTATAGCCTACAACACCACCATATAGAGACCACATAGTGGTCAGACACCAGCTCAGGTATAACCTACAACACCGCCATATAGAGATAGTGGTCAGACACCCGCTCAGGTCACTGTCACATGACAGTAACTACAACACTGATCTAACAGAGATGCAAAACAACCTCTGACATCCAGAGCCTCACAGGAGACGTCTTATCTGATTAGTCGTTCTCTGAATCATTCTTTTTCCCTTTTCTTCTACATCCGGTCTAGATCACCATGATGACTTCTCCCGGCCGCAACTCGTTCCTGCAGAATTTACCACACAAACAACTTAGAATCTTCACTTTATCAGCACTTTGCTAATGATTACTACCTCTGTTATGCGTGCCCCTCATTAAGTAAATAGGTAGTAATGTTGCCCACCATTAAGTAGGTAGGTATCTAAACTCTAGTAGTAGATATGCTGTCCCCTGAAGGTAGGTTTATAGCCCCCTGTATAGAGATTTACAACCCCCTGTAGGTCATAAGTCCCAGGATTTCCTAAGCCAAAAGCCTGACATCACCTCCTGCGTCACTTAAAGACGCGGCGGATCTGGTCCTTCACACAGACGTGCCACCCGGTTCCGCCACAGAGGCCGAGTCACACCACTGGGCTGTGTAGGCGGCTTCTCGAGAGGACCCCCTATGCTCATGGGGTCCCCGGGCAACCGCCTACCCTGCCCAATGGAAAAGACGGCCCTGGCTCAGACTATACGCTGCACACTGCATCAAATTGGTTTGCATGGCTGTTGTCCCAGAAGGAAGCCTCTTCTCAAGATGATAATGAACAAGAAAGCCCGCAAACAGTTCGCTGAAGACAAGCAGACTAAGGACATGGATTCCTGAAACCATGTCCTGTGGTCTGATGAGACCAAGATAAACTTATTTGATTCAAATGGTGTCAAGTGCGTGTGTTGGCAACCAGGTAAGGAGTACAAAAGACAAGTGTGTCTTACCTACAGCCAAGCATGGTGGTGGGAGTGCCATGGTTTTGGGCTGCACGAGTGCTGCTGGCTGTGGGGAGCTACAGTTCAGTGGGAGAACTATGAATGCCAACATGTACTATGATGTACTGCAGCAGAGCTTGATCCCCTCTATTCGGAAACTGTGGCAACCTGTGAAGCTCTAGAAAACTCCATACCCAAGAGAGCTAAGGTAGTGTTGGAAAATAACGGTGGCCACAAAAAATATTTACACTTTAGGCACAATTTGTCCAGTTTTTCTTAGGTGTGTGCTCACTTTAGTTGCCAGTGGCTTAGACATTAATGGCTGTGTCTTGAGTTATTTTGATGGTACACCCCATTTACACTGTTATACAAGCTGTACACTGACTACTTTACATTGTATCAGAGTGTTATATCTTCAGTATTGTCCCATGAAAAAGGTATAATGCAATACTTACAAAACTTAGAGGGTTGTACTCACTTTCGGGAGATACTGTAAATAAAAAAGAAAACACGTTTTTGCATCACCAAGGTCTTGGAGCCATAACTCTTATTTTTCTGTGTACAGAGCTGTGTATGTGTCACGGTTCATGCCGCGGTACCTGCTTCTTGCCCTGCCTCTGCTGGTATCCCTGTTTCTGTCATGGTTCATGCCGCAGCTCCTGTTCCAGACGGTGTATTAATTACCTGATCAATGACCTTCAACCTCCTGTGATTTAAGGAACTTCCTGCCTCTGCTCCAGCATCCCTTTGTTATCCTCTACTGCTGTTACCTGCCGCTGGACCAGTCTGCGACCTCTCGGGGACTCAGCTCCAAGTCTATGAGTTGCACCTCCGTGTTACCCATCACCTCTGTCCTCTTCGGCACAACCCCAACACATCAGGGCAGCATGAACATCTCATAACTAGGTCATACAACAATACAATAATCCTAAACACAGCAACAAATCTACAATAGAATGGCTGAAAATGAAAATAATTAGAGTGCATTTACACGGCATAGACCAAATACCAGTCGGATTTCCTGACCGGTATTTTGTCTTTTATGGCACGCATGGATTTTGTCAGAGGCTTGCGGATTTAAGCCATCCCCCTTCGCATCTACATGTTCATGTTCCGGGAGCAGAGAGGGGCGGGCGAAATACGGGGCGAGATATGTCCCACTTTAAGCCGTATGAACATAGCCTTAGACTCCACTCCCTGGTGTGGTCTGTATCCATACCATCATCACTCATGGTGGCACAGAGGATCCACATCTACCCTTTGTCCACCATGTCAGTCCTAACTGAACTCTGGATCGTAATAGTATGAACTGACCTGCTCCACCATAACAGTATGGGCTTGTTTTTTGCGGATTGAATTGACATTTGTATTGGTATCATTTTTTGGGGGAAATGACTTTTTGATCTCCTTTTAGTCTGTTTTCTGGGAGTCAGGATGAAGAAAATACAGCAATTCTGTGTTTTTTAGCTTTAGTTTTTACCGTGCAGTCTTCATGACATTAGTTTTACTCCGTGGGTCAATATGAATAGTGTTATGAAAAGTGTTCTTATTGTGTAAATCAATATTTATGCATTGCTATCTTCTGATAGCCAAAACTTTTCTGTTTTGCCGTGTATGGAGAAGTATAACTGCTTTTTTTTGTGGAATGAACTGACGTTTTTGTTGGTACCACTTAGTGGTTTATATGACATTTTGATCGCTGTTTATTCCATTTTTTTGTGCAGGGGGATGAACAAAAATCACCATTGGTTTTTTTCTTTACGTCGTGCAGGTTAAATAAGATGACAGATACCAAATATGTGTACTTTTTATTTCTGATCTACTTTTGGGTTATTTGCATTTGTAATGAGGCAAAGGGCATTGTGCGGGTTTTTATTTTTTTATGTTTCTGTTTTACTTTTTTTATGCTTTCTTTTTTATTTTAACATTATTCACACTTGTCCCCCTAAGGGACTTGACTTCAGTGATCGCTGTTACAATATATGCCTGTCCTGTTATGTATTGTGCCTTTCAGTCACCAGTGTGGTAATGTCACGGACAGCCCGGAAGCCTTTGTTAGGCTTCCGGGCTGTCTGTGAAAGCCATTGGCCCCCAGCAATTGCACTCCCTCTGGCTTTCCCTTTGCTTCTGCGGTCAATCATGATCAAAGGGGTTAATTGGCAGAGCCCGCAGCAATCTCCAATTGTTGCAGACAGCGCACGAATATACACCTGTCTGTGTGCGCTGATCGTATGGCTCTGCTCATGAGCCCTCTCGATGTCCGGGATTTTCCTGAATGTCCAAATGCATGAGGGGGTTAAATCATTTCCAGGAAAGAGCCTGGAGAAGATTTGTTGACAGCAGCAGAATACACAGCATTAAACAGATTTGCAGTTGTCTCCCAGTACATTCTTGGATTGTTGTGATGCAATGTGCTATGGCCATTGTGCCTGATATTTCATTATCAAGAAACCGTGCTGTCATGGGCATGAAGTGGATCCTCAGTGTCGGTGCGAGTTTGGCTTAAGGCCACACCAAGGAATAGAGTCTAAGGACTCTGGTCTTCACCCTCAACAGCCGCAAGGTGGCTTAAATTCCGCTGCAGGAAACTTACAGGTCACTACTTTTGAAGTGATCACTTGTGGTGATGGCTGACGTGCAAGTGTGGTACAGAAGAAACAGAGGATTAATTTGCAGCAGCCACTTCACCTGTACTGAAAGAGCGAGTGTGTGAGCTTGTGAGTGTGTTTTCTGTCTATAGTGTGGGACTAAAGATTTGGGGAGTGTAGAAGGAAGAATATTGGATTGGATTACCTGCTTTTATCTTGTTTATTTGACTTTGTTATATTCCCATGTGCTTCGTGATTGCCAATGCTATCCAGTGCACAGCCATTCGAGGTTGCATACTGCTGTGCGAGGTGTGTGCACATTGCACATTTAGAAGCCCAGATCCTGGATCCAAATGAGTAAGTTACATCACTGAGAACCATTGTCAACTTGGAAGCGAGTCTGCTGCTCACTGAGCAAGCACTCGCTGGGGTAGATGCAGGGGAGGATGGCAGCACGGAGGTGCCGGTAAATGAGGCAGCTAGCTGGGCAGCAGTTAGAACTTGTTTACATGGAGTTTACACTCTGTGTTACAAGCGCTGTAGGGATCCGTCTTGGGGTCCGCTCTGTCGGTCTCCAAGACAGATCCAACAATTAGCAGATTGAAAAGAATTGCATGTCAGTTCTTTTCAAGACGGAGCGCAGCTGCGCTATTGAAACACGCAGCTGCATTCTCTCATGTGAACGCTGCTGCGTGTTCAGCACAGCGAGCAGTGATAAAGTCACTGCTAATTGTTAAATCCATCTTGGGGACCGACAGAGCGGACCCCAAAACGAATCCTTAAAGCGCTTGTAACAAGCCCTTAGAGAGCAGAGTGTCAGGGAGGCTAGTCTTGTCTAGACTTGTTTCCAATGAAGCAAATTAAAATGTTCCTCTGGAGTGCCAAGCGCCGTTATACTTTGCCTGAACCTAACTAGCCAGTTAGGCAACTTTGATCTGTTACAATCAAGGGATACTGTATATTGTACTCTTTCTTCTACCTGGATTCCCTGGAGAGGAACATGTGCAAGGAGCAGCTGGCTTCCATCTATCGATAGAGCCTTGTACAGAAGGCGTCAAAGCAAGCGGAGAGTTGTGACTCCTGTGTCGCACAACACTGAAAGGGGAGTTTATAGAGTAGGGGTTGACAAATTACTGGGTGGGACTGGTGAGAATCCATCTGTCATGGTGCACATTAGCACCAATGACAACGTTAGAGGTGTGTGGATTATCCTTAAAAATTATTTTAGGGAACTCCAAAGCTTAAGGCAGGACTTCCAAAGTAGTATTTTCAGAAATACTACCCGTACCACAGGCTCCACCAGAGAGGCAGCGGGAGATTAGAGAGGTGAATAAGGGGCTCAAAAATTGCTGCAGAAAAGAGGGATTTGGGTTTTTGGAGAACTTGCCTGACTTCTGTCTTGGCTACAGCCTCTATGCTAGGGACAGGCTGCACCTTAATGGAGAGGGTGCAGCTGTATTGGGAGACAAAGGGCATCATGTATGAACGGGCTGCACCAGATATCTGGCATCTTTTCAGCCCGATATCAGGCCCAGCATCGTTCATACATTTTTTAAAGGAGGCGGGGTGCACTAGAACCATAGCAAAGCTATATATTTGTAGTTTCCCTACGGCATTCCTGGGCGCATTACAGCTGAAACAGGTAAACCACTTTCAAAATGCTATACCTCATCCAGAACAGTCGCCTGAGCGCTAGAATGCACCTGATTTATGACCCACTCTATAGCGGGTTGATAAATCAGGTGCATTCTATGCCATTAATATGGACATGAAATTTGCTGTGTTAACGACAAATTTCATGCATGTCGCCCAAAATGGCCAGGAACTTGCAGGAGTATTTAAACTAGGAACTGAGTGGGGAAGGGCAACTACACATATAGCGTACAAGATAGTGAAGATAGAGAGCTGGGAATTAGTAATAATTCAGAGTGGGAGGGGGTGTTAGTTAATAATTACAGGGTTAAAAGAAAAAAAAAAACCTCTGAATTGCAAGATGACCAATGTCACAGAATAATCAATTTCTATTTATCCTTCAGTAAATATATTTTGGCGTTGAGCCACAAAAACATTAAATTTTCAGGAAGGCTAGTTTTAACCGCTTAAGAGGCCCTAAATGCATTGACTGGGAAAAAGGTTTTTCAAAAATAACAGAACAATAATAAAGGGGAGTTTTTTTTAAAACATTTAAAGCGCCCCCTGTAAAAGTTTATACCTTAGGGAAAATAAATTATTAGAAACAAAAAAAAAAACAAATTATTAAACAATTTTTTTCTCCCAATTTACAGAGGAAAATTGAATTCCGTTCGGATGTTACACAAAATTTAAAATGCCGTCCGAACGAAAGGCATTTTAACTTGCTTGACGCATTTTTGGTGCAGTTTTTGCACTAAAATCGTGGGGGTTTTTTCGGATTGCCGACTTCCCATATTTTGAATTACGGGAATTGATGGCAATCCTGTGGAAGATCAAACAGGTTTTGATAACCCCCCCCCCAATCCGGCAGATTTTAAACTGGCGGGAAAAATCTGTGCTGGAAATTTTTTTATTGCGGTTTACACGCACTGAACCCGACCACAATCCTGCTGGTAGTTGTTTTAAATGGGCAGGGGGATGAGGGAAGCCCCACCTTTAAATTTTTTTGTTAACCCAGGAAGATTTAAAATAGACAAAATACCAGACCCGGGGATGGATACACTCCCCATATCCTTGGGGAATTAGGGAATGTGATAGACAGGCCCTATTTTTTTAGTAGGATGTAAGTAGGGGTATTTTCCCAAAGGATTGGCATTAGAAAATGTGGTGCCGTATTGTTCCTGTCCAACAATCTCATGAGCTTCTATGTGGAAGTTAGTTTAAAAATGGAAAAGGGGTGAGCATTGGATGCATATATCTGGATTTTTCAAAGATTGTGATACGTGCCACAAAAAAATTTGGTAAGTAAAATGAAGGGTGTTGGTTTGGGGTAAATGTTTGCAAGTGGGAAAAAAACTGGTCATGATAGAAAACAAATTTGGGGTGATTAAGGGTACAAATTTGGGACGGATTTTGTTACTAGTACGGTACCACGGGGTCTTTTTGGGCCCTATTCTTTTTAATATATTTATTAATGACCTTACAGAAAGATTGCACAGTAGAATATCAATCTTTTAAGACAATACTAAACTGTGTAAAGTAATTAACACCATACAGGATAATTTAGTATTACAAAAGGATCTGGATAAGTTGGAGGCCTGGGCAGAGAAAGGCAGATGGGGTTTTTAACACAGATAAATCGGGGTTTGCACATGGGGGGGAAAAATTTTTTCCCATGATTATTGTTAAATGGAAAATCGGGGGTAAAAGTGACATGGAGAAGGATTGGGGGAAACCCTGGGGGGACAGTAAATTTAAATTTTGTAAGCTAGTGTCATAGGTGCATTAAAAGGGGCATAGATGCACATAGAGAACATTATTCTTCCCCATTTCAAATCAATGGTCAAACCACAGGGAAAAAATTGGTACATTTTGGGCCCAGTCCCAAAGGAAAGACTTATAGGGTTAAAAGGGCTTTTTAAAAAGGGCGGGTAACAAAAATAGTAAAATGACTAGGAGGAACAATACCAAAAGATTAGCAAAATTAGGGTTTTTTTAGTTTGAGAAAAGACGGCTTTGGGGGACATAACAAATATGTGTAAATACACTATTCAAAAAAAGTTAGGAATATTTGGCTTTTGTTTGAAATTTCAGGACTAACATAAAATTTCTTAATTTTTTTTAGATGAACTAAATGAGCCCATCTCTTAACTTTACAATGTACATGTCCAACGTTGTTTTCATACTTTTTGACAAAATTGCTATCTCTAACAAGGAGCTTAAAAGGGGGTTTTCTCACACTTTTTTATTTAACCCCAGTCCCGTTTTCTTGGGTTCATTTGAATTTTAGGGGGGTTTTGGCTTCACCCCGGGGTTTGAAACCAGTCTGTAGCTGTAGCAACCCTGCTGGCAGCCTATAAGGAGAGATCAAACAGGGCTGTAGTATAGCGACCTGAGGGCTGATGCAGCCCTACAAGGGGGTATTAAATAGTTAGGACATGTTTAAAGAACATATTCTGCAAAGGACTTGTTTTTTGCAAAATCTTTAAATAAAAAGAATCCCTTGTATGGGAAACCCCTTTAATGGGAAAAATTTACAACGGGTTTGATCCCCGAATGCCCGAAAAATTTTTACAAATTGTCCTCTGGCTGTTTTACTTAAAATTGAAATGACTATTTTTTCCCACAATTTTTAGCAAATAATTTGGGATTTATCACATGGCATGTTCCTTGTACTATTTCCCTTTTGCTGAAATCTGTCCTTTTGTCTGAATGGCTGATTTATTATTTAAGCTCAGCTCCCTTTGCTATGGCCACTTGGTCAGGGAACTGGCAAATTCGCCAATCTGGGTGAGCCTTTCTTATAGGTTGTAAGGTGTCGAAAGCCATTCATAAAACGTATGGTTAATGTTTGTGTCTTTATTGTCTCCTGTCCCATTTTTTTGTCATACCAGGGTTTTCATGAGTGTGGCATAGTAGTACTGTTGCTTTTTATTTTGTATTGAGATCATGCAACCATAGTTTTATCCTTTTCATCTAAACACCTATCTGAAAAAAAATTTAACCCCGGGTGCCCATGTTCCTTTTATAATGGATGTCCATCTCCTTATGGAATTTCCCTTCGTAAATTTTTTTAATTTGTCCCATAAAAAATTTTTTTTTCTCAACCATTTTTCTTTTAAAAAATTTTTTAAAATTTAAAAAACGTTTTTTAAATTTTCTTTTTGATCATGGATGGTAAAACCCTTAAAAAATTATTGAGTTACTTTTTTTACTAAATATCAAACTAAGGAATTGAAAATCTCTCTTTACTAAACTGACATCTCTCCAAGATAAATCATTGGTACCTAGATGTATTATGATGTCATTTAAATAAATTACTGCTCCCCCAACATTTCCCTGGGAAAAAAAACCATACTTCCCTTTTTTTGTATTTCTCGTCCCAAGTCTACCCCCCTCAAATTCACCCCCAAGTAATGCCTTTTTTTCTAATTGTCTTCTACACCTAAAGATTCGTAAAAATTTTGGGATCTACCCCAAACAATTTTTTCCCCGAGTGTGTGGTATTTTTAAATTTTTATCCCCCCTCATGGTCCCCTAAAATGATTTACATTCCTTTATCATTCCCTTTCCGGACAGTAAAGTTATTTTCCCTGGCTGTGCAAATTTGTCAAGATCCAAAATCCCGATTCCTAAAAAAGTTCAAAAAGGGTTGGGGGACATTTCTGGGGTGAAAAATTTTAAGAAATTATAGTGACTAGGATTCTGGAGAAGGGTTTTACAGATTTTCAGTCAGGAAGGGAAATTTTTTTTTTTTAAAATGATGAAATTTGCTTCTACCTCATGGGTTTTTTTAAATTTCCTCTGGTTTTTAAACTAAGCGCAACAGGTGAACTGGATGGAGTCTTATTTTTTGGCCTTAAAAGAATGTAACTATGTAACAGGGAAAAGTGTAGTGGATCCCGGCAAAAAAACAGGGTAGGAGTTACTCATAAATGAGTTTGGAGTCTGTAAGTTGTACCCGGGGAACAGCGAATTGCACCAGAAAACCCAAAACCAAAAAAAGGGCAACGGGCCCTGGGGGGGGGTGGGAAACTTTTTAAAATATCCTTGGGGGCGGGGGAAAATTTTTTAAGGGAAAGGGCCGGGTGGGGGAAGGGTTTTTTCAAATTTTTTTTTTAGGATGTGACCCACCCTCTAGGGGAAACCTGGCCGGGAAAACAGGGGAAACAAAACGGGGGGGACCAAGAGGGGAAAAATTTCCCCCCCTGTTTCCCCTGAAAGGTACAAGGGGTACAATGCTGCTCATCTTAAAAAAAGGGTACGCGATTTTGGGGCCCGGTGAAAATCAAGTCGGGAAAGAAAAGATCAAAATTCACACAGAAAATTCTTTTGGTTTAAAACTAGATTTTCTTTAATGCGGGGGGAGATTAAAACTATAGGAGTTTGGGTTTAAAGGTTTACTTGTAATGATTTTAAAAAGGGTTTTAAAGTGTAGGGGTAGCTTCCAGAAATTGGATTTATAAATTTTTTTTTTTGGACCATGTGTGATGAATAGGGGATTATGGGATGACCCAATTTTTAAACCCACTAGGTTCATAAAAAGTCAGCAAAAAAATGTCTAAAAACAAGAAAGGAAGTGGCCCAAAGCAAGGGGGTCCTCTTAAAAAAGGGCCCCCTTTTTGCCCAAATTTCAACTTTCCCACGGGGAAAACCCCTGGGTCCAAGGCAACAGAAAAGTCAAATTAAAGCCAAAAAAAAGGCAAAACCAAGATCCCCGGAAACTGTATTTTCCAAAAGAATTAGGGAAAAAAACAACAGGGTAAACACCCCCCTTAAAAAACTCATTTTTGAAAATTGTCCCGCGGGTTCTTTGCCTTTTTTAAATTACATGCCAATATCTTATTTGCCCAGGGGGCCTGTTTTGGCAGCATGCAATGGCCCAATCGGGCTGCCTCTAGGGCAAGTAAGATTTTGGCCGTTTTTTAAAAAAAGAGGCAGGGAAATCGCGGGAAAAGGGATGTAATTCTACCGCTGTACAAAATTGGTGCAAACCTCATTTAAAAAAATTTATGCGGTTTTTTTCTGGGCCCATTTTTATAGAAGAGTTTAATTGGAGTAGAAAAAAGTCCAAAGACGAGAAAACCCAAATTTTAAAAGGGCAATACCTTCTTAAATTTTATGAGGGAAGGTTAGTAAAATTTTGAACTTTTTAGTTCTTGAGAAAAGAGGCTTGGGGGGGACTTTATTAATTTTATATAATTAAAAAAGGGGGTCCCTACAAAAAGTATGGGGAAAAATTATTTCAATGAACCCCCCCCTAAAAAGGGCAAGGGGACATTCCCTTCGACTAGAAAAAAAAAGGATTAAATTCTCCGAGGAGAAGAGTTCTCACTGAAAGAACTGTGAATCTGGGGAAATCCTGCCGAGGAGCTTGGTAAACGGCAGGAACAGTAGAGAGTTTCAAAAAAGGGCTTAGATACCTACCGGGAACAAAAGAATTTTAATGCGACAAAAGCTATGTAAAATTTTGGACCCGGGCGGTGGGGGTTGGGGTCAGAGAAATAGGTTTCCCCTACTGGAAGAAAATTTGGTTTTTTCCCCTTTGGGGGGTTCCAGGGCATTAACCAAGTGGGGTGCTTGGGCCCTTAAAAGCCCTTTGTCTCTCCCCCCTCCCCACTTTTTCCCCCACCCTTGGTAAACTTGATGGACACTTTGCTTTTTTTTAAAACGTACAAACAAATTTAATTTAATGTAATTTGAAAGGGAACGAACGAACACAGGGGCCCACACCATTCTCAAAACCAAGAGATGGGAAGAAAACGGAAAAACCCCGACTGGGAAAATTTGGGGGAAAAGGGTGGTTTTTGGGGAAAATCAGAACATAGGGGGGCCCCCAGCCAGGCCCCTTTTTGGGGTCCCGCGAGGGTTTTCCGTGCCCCTTCCCCCAGGAAAAAGTTTTAAAAACCC
Source organism: Phyllomedusa bahiana (assembly GCA_025379985.1). Taxonomy (NCBI): domain Eukaryota; kingdom Metazoa; phylum Chordata; class Amphibia; order Anura; family Hylidae; genus Phyllomedusa; species Phyllomedusa bahiana. The sequence continues at coordinate 40,076 of JAODAL010011673.1, read as the reverse complement.
CATCTTTTTTTAAATAGGCAAAAAAAACCAGGCCCCAGGGCAGGGAGGGGCCCCCCAAACAGCCCCATCCCAGGGGTGTAGGAGTTTTTTAAGGGGGGTTTGGTGACAGCAAAGGGTTTAAAAAGAAGTGCGGGGCAGCAAGCTAGGAGGTTGCGGCGAAATTTTACAGCATGGGGTATTTTCAAAAGGAAAACCAACACTTGTGGTATTCCATGCCCCTAGGTGGCTGCGCAGAAAAAAGGTCTAAAACTAGGAAAAGACCTTTGTCTTATATTTCTGTCTTTAAACCCAAAACCTGAAAAATTGGGGCATTTTCAACCTTTAAAAAACCCGGGTTTTTAAACTGAAAGTATTATTTTGGGGTTCTAATTTCGGAACCACGCCAGAGGGTCCTAACGTGTTGCCCAAAATAAAACAGAGTCGTTTCGTGACACCATGTGATAAATTTTTATTGTTTTACAGAGATGTTTTTTGTGCACATGGCATGAGGGGGAAAAGAAACCCACGGGAAAAAGGGATTCTTTTCCCCTATTGCAGCATTGTAAGGGGGGGAAAATGCAGTTTTTAAAACGGAGGGACGGAAAGGGACGCTTTTTAATTTTCATTAAAACACTTAAAGTATTTATAGATAAGCAGAACACAAATTTTTTTTAATCAGAGCAAAATAGCAAGAACCAAAAAAGGGTTTCTAAAGTATTTCAAATGCAAATTTTAATTTGATTCGTTTAAAAAACCTAGAGCCCCAAATACGACTTAAATCACCCCTAAAAAAAATTAGCAGTTACATTACGGGTCCTTTTTATGTTAAAAACCTGGCCCCCTCAGAATACAATTTTAAAATTGGACGAGGAACCACTGTATTTGAAACCGAAAACTCTTTTGGAAAAGTGGAAATTGGGTTTAAAATCCCCATAAGGGTCATCCAATAAAAATGAAAAATTAAAAATTAACCCTGCTGTTCGTTGGGGCCCCAAAAATGACCGAATTTTAATTTTTGGGTTATTTTTTAAAATATTTCATTATGGGTTCTGAAACTTGTGGTTCTTGATTTTTCCCTCATTTGAGGGGTTTTTCCCTTTTTTGCAGTTTTTATTTATTTATTTTTTTTTTTACTTTTTGCCCCACGCCCTTTTTTTCCCACTTGTATTTTTTTGGTAAAAAAGGGACCGATACCCCTTTTAAACTAATTCCACCCACCATTTTTTTTGAAAAAAAAAAAGGGAGTTTAATCTCTTTTTTCCCTAAAAATAGTTCCCCCTTACTACTTTTTAAACAATTTATCTAGGCCCTTTTTGGGGCCCAAAGCAAGTTAAAAATAGCATAAAATTTTTTCAAATTATGATACTGAAAATTTTTGGTTTCCCTTTCCAGTATGGGTTATTTTCTTTTTAAATAGAAAGGGGTTCAATTCAGTTGCCCAAACCTTTCACATGGTAAATGTGAATTTTTTTGTCTTAGCTTTTTTCCCCTTTTTGTATTTAGCTGGTTTCTATTATCTAATGTTTTCCTAAAAAAGAGCACAAATAAATTTCTTTTCTTAAAAAAGGGGTTTGGGTTTTTCTTTGGGCGCTAAAGTGGGGGTTTTTTTTAGTTTTATCAGTAGCCCAAATTACAATTCTATTTATAAAATTACTTCCCCCAAATTTAAAACCCCTTTGAGAGAACATAAGAAGAGCACACATGAGACAGCTTAAAAACTCATCTTTCCCCGTTTATGTAGCAGAAGAGGAACGAGGAGAAGGACTTGCCAGCAGTTTTCCTGCACACATAGGGGAGGGATGAAGGCCCTGACCACATAACCGGGTTCGGTTAAATTTCTATCCCCACTGTGTGGAAAATCTACTGACTAAAAGGGGGGAAAAGGGAGGGGGAAAGACTTTAGAGCTGTAAGTGCTTTTTCATTAAACAAAACCCAAAATTTTGGGAAAAAAAATAAATTTTTATAAAAGAAAAAATTTTTTTTAGGGGGAGTTTGGGAAAATCATTGGTTGGGCCCATATATTGAACAAAGAAAAGGGAAGCACCCAGGGATGAGGGGAGCTGAAGCCATTTTTCCCCAGGATCCAACAGAAATTATTTGAAAAATTTAAAAAAGGGCTTCCGCTAGCACTGCGACGATCCCCCCGGGGCCCCTCCCCCAGCAGTGCAACCAGCCTAAAAACGGAAACGATGCGCCTTCTGTCCAAACCCCAAGTAATCACAAATCAAATTGATTTTGGTTTTCCAAATGTGCAAAGAACTTATGCAAAAGGACATGAAAAATTAAAATTTTGGCCCAAATGCAAACGGTTTTAATGTAGCACCTTAAACCCTTTTTTTCCAACATTTTATTTTAGAAAAAACTAGACTTTTTTTTTTTTTGGGGGGTTTTTTTTGAAAAAAATTTTTTACATACGTTTGATGTTTTAGTTATAGTTTACAGTTTTTTAAAGTTTTTTTTTCGGGAAAAAATGTGCAATTTTCATGCATAAGGGCCAATAAGGCCTTGTAACTTTTTTTGCCCACTAAAAAAAAATAAAATTTTTTTTGTTTTCCATTTTTAAATTTGTTTTTTGAAAAAAACCCATTTTTCACATACAGTATAATAATGCAAAATAAATTAAAAAAAAACCTTTTAAAATTAGAAAAAAAAATTTCCAGCTTTAATACCCCCGGTCAAAAATGACCGGAACTTTTATTTTGTGTTAGTAAAACGAACAGAACGCGGGGTTTAAAAAAAAAACGACCCCAGCCCCATTAAAACAGAAAAAAGCAATCCTCTCTTAAAAATTTCAAAGGGGGGTTTGCTGAAAGGGGAAAATTCATTTTTCTATGGAAGGGGACAGAAAGCTTCTTTGGGTAAATTTACAGATAGGGGAAGATTTACTCCCTGTCTAACAAAAGGGGGAAAAACTTAGTAAAAAGGGCCTGGGAACATACAAAATTTATCACAGTGGCTTTATTTTAGGAAAAGGAAAAAAATTTAAACCAAATTGCAATGCGTTCTGATTTTACTTCCCTTCAGATTTAAACCCTCTTCACACGGCTTTTTTGGGGAAGATTGCGGGCCAAACTGCGCCCCTGTTTTTGCGTGCATTCCCCTCCAATCCTTCCCAGTATCTACGGTAATCACATTTTCCATAGAGTACTTTTTGGATTCCGTCCTTCTCCCCGCTCGGCAAAACCCGCCCCGGGGGGAGAAAAGTGACATGCAAAATTTATTTACAGGGGTTTTTTACGCCCGTAAAATAATGATTGTCTTTGGCCCGGCGAGTTTTCCGGCCCCCCCTCCCCCCCCCCCCCCCCTCCCCGGTCCCGGCGTAATTGCAGGAAAAAAATTCCGGCCCCCAAAGACGTGGCAATAAGCCGTTTTTAAAAACCATTCCCTTTAAAATATCTTGGGAAAGGTTTCGTGGGGAAAAGTTGGCACCCGGGCCCTTGAAGCTGGGGGGATCAATTTGATCCTTTTAAACCCCCCCCTTTTCTGCACCACAAAAAAGTTGTCACTAAACCCCGGGAAAATTTTTGCCGAGTAAACCCAATCCTTCTTTTTTTTTCCCCCTTCGTACTTTTGTCTCTTTTTTTTTTTTTCCTTTTCCGTGGGAAAAAATAGGGTCAACTCACTCTACCCACACAGTGGGAGCTGGTTTTGGGAAAAAACCCCAGTTGGTTTTTTGTACATTTTAGGGTTTTTCCCTTCGTTTTATTGCCCAAATGGTTTTTTTTTCCCCTTTTTTTTTTTAAATTTATTTTCCCAGGTACCACCGGGTCATCCCTTTTATAAGCCTAATCCATATGCTTAGGGTACTTTTATTTTTTTTGGTCTTTTAAAAAAAAAAAATTTAATAAAATTTTTAAATTAAAAAAAAAAAAAAAAAACTTGGAAAACCCGGGCCTCTGGGGGGTTTTTTAAAGGGGCAACAAACACAGACTTCGGAACATTTTTCCCATACTTCCAGACTCAAAAGGGCCTCATTTTTTAAAAAACTGGGGAAGCAGTAAAATGCCTGTTGCCCTTTAGCAAGCAAAAAAAGAGCTCATTTTTCCCACCTGAAATTTATACTGCTGGGGGAAAAATTTAAAGAGCAAGCTCTGATTGGTTGCTATGGGCAACCCGAGACGTTTTACTACTTAAACAGTTTTATAAGGGGGCTTTTAGGGCCCTTAAGTAGAAAACGGCCCTACCAGCAAGTCTGGTTTGTTGCCCATAGAAACCCAAATTCAGGGGCCCCAGCTTTAAAACCCTTCAGACATTTTTTAAAAAGGGAGAGCGACTCTAAAGGGTTTTGCAAGGGCAACCCAGAAAACAAAAAAACCTTGCTTAAACAGTTTTTGAAAAATTTGAGGCCCATTAAATTTTGTGAGCTATAATCCAATTTTAAAAGAAAACATTGTGAGAAAATTTTGTTAAAAGATATTTTTACCCCGTCCCGAAAAACCTTTTTTTTAAAAGAAATTTAAACAAAAATAAATAAAAAACTAACTGATTTTGTGATTTTTTGTCAACTTTAAATGAAAGGGGAATACCTAAAATCGAAATCCCCCAAAGAACATTTTAGCATCTATCATACATGAAAAAAAATTTGAGACTCCCCGGTTTTACCTATCATGTTTAGAACATGTTTTTTTCTGCCCCCGACTTTCAACGGGTCTCAAATCGGCCCGGGCCCATCCTATCTTAAAACCCCTCAATCGAGCCAATCAGGGCCCCAAAACCCCCGGGGGGTCACCGACCCCCAAATTTTCAGAGAGAAAAAAATAAAAAACCCCCAACCGCAAAGCTGCCCTTCTTAACACCTGTGAGAGTGGGCGGGGACAAAAAACCCAAAGGGAACACCCCTTCCTTTCCTATGGGTTTTAAAACAATGTACACCAGATAACTTTTTTTTCTGCACAAAAAAACATTTCTGAAAAACCGTATCAAACCGGGGGCCACTGCAGGGCTGGGGCAACATGAATTAAAAACATGTACACACACAGACCGCCACCACGGCACATTCTGAAAAAAGGGGCAATACACTACGCGAAACCCCAAAAAAGCATTTACTATCTTAAATAATGAAAAAACTTTGAGACTCCGGTTCACAATTTTTATCAGAACATTTTTTAAGCTCCCCACGGACTTTCAACGTTCTAAAAATCGGGCATCCTACCCTACTTTACCTCTCAATCAGCCAATCGCCTCTCACGGGCCCACCGCCCCTCCTTTATTCAGAGAGAAAAAATAAAAAACACCCAAACCTGCAAAGCTGCCCTTCTTGACCCCCTTTTGGAGGGGCGGGGCAGAAACACAAAACAAGCACCCCCCCTTTCCAAAAGGGAAAAAAATAAATGTACCCAATAAAAAACTATTTTCTGCACACAATAACATCCGTGACCCATGAGAGGCCTGATTGCCGATTGAGAGGAAAAAGATAGGATAGGACGCCCGTTTGAGCCCAAATTGAAAGTTTTGGGCAGCTAAACAGTTCTGATCAGATTGTAACCGAGGCCAAAGTTTTTTTATGTAGATAGAACAAAATCTTTTTTAGGGGTTTCGACGTAGTGTATTGCCCTTTTTGCAGAAAGTCCGCGGTGGCGGTCTGGTGGGGGCATTAAATTACATTTGCCGGCCCGCCCGTGGGCCCCCCGGGCATACTTTTTTCAAAATGCTTTTTTGGGGCAGAAACTACGTTAAACTTTGTGTACATTGATTTTTAAATATATGGAAAGGGGGGGGTGCTTCCATTTGGTTTCTGTCCCCCCACCTCACAGGGTGTCATAAAAAGGGGATTTTTTCATGGGGGGTTTTTTTTTATTTTTTCCTCTGAAAATAGGTCGGTGGGGCCCGGTAGAGGCCTATTGGTCGATTTAAGGGAAAGATAGAAGACTGCCCCATTTGAGACCACGTTGAAAGTCGTGGGCACTTAAACTTTCTATCATGATATTTTAACCGATTCTCAAAATTTTTTTATTTGATAGAAAGCATAAAGCTTATTTAGGATTTTTTGACGAGTGAAAATTTCCCTTTTTGCGAAATGGCCCGGTTGGGGGTCTGGTTTTACATGTAAAATTAATGTGTGCCGCAGCCCTGCCTGGCACCCAGTTTCATACGTTTTTTTCAGAAAGTTTTTGTTGCAAAACATACTTATATTGGGTACTTTGATTTTAAAAACCCTATATGGAAAAAGGGAAAGGGGGTGCTTCCTTTTTGGGTTTTTCTGCCCCCCGCCCACCCTAAAGGCGTCAAAAAAAGGGGCACTTTGCAGGTTTTTTTTTTTTTATTTTTTCCTCGAATAATGGAGGTCGGTGACCCGGGAGAGGCCTGTTTGGGCTCTTTGAGAGGTAAAATGGATAGGACTCCCCGATTGAGACCACGTTGAAAGTCTGGGCAGCTTAAACATTTTTCTGATCTGATTGGAACCGAGAGCCAAAGTTTATCTTTAAAAATAGCCTCAAAACGGAAACTTTCACATGAAATAAGTCACCGGGCAGAACAAGCAGCCACAGCATCAGCCTTACCTAAGGCCTTTTTCACAGGGCTTATTTTCCCGAGGGATTTGGACCGAAACGACTCACAAATCCGGGCGGAAAAGGGGCGGGAGGGGGGGGGGGGCCGAAGCGCGGGGGGCGCCACCCCCCCCGGCCCCATAAAATGCATTGTTTACGGCCGTACCCCCCGTAAAAATGTGCATGTCAGTTTTCTCCCCCCTGGCGGATTCCCCGAGCAGAGAGCGACGGAACCACTGTTCTTAGACAGCATGGTTTTCCCGTAAGACAGGGACGGATTGGCGCGTACTGCACGCAAACCGGGCCGCGGATACCGCCAATCCGTCCCCAAAATAACCCGTGTGAACGGGCCTAAGGGGCCCGTTCACACCACAGGACAAATCCCCCCGGTTCCCCGGCGGTATTGCCCCTGTTTTTGTCCGTCCCCACGGCCGCGGGGGGGGGGCTTTTCTCCGCATGACGGAAAACAGCCCCCCCCCTCCCATTAAGCACATTTTTCCGTCTGGAAACCGGACGGAAGATTGTGCTTTGTCCCTTTTTGTCGCCGACCGCCGGCGACAAAACCGCCGGGGGAAACCCGTGCATAGGACTCCTGCACGGGTTTTCCTAAGCACCATGGGGCCATTTTCACCATTTTTCAGGTGGCTAAAAACCGCAAACCGGTGAAAAACCGTCCGAAAACCCTGCCGGGGGAATCCCTAACCTTTTCCAAAACAGGGTTTCATTTGGTCAGAACTTAGGGCGGGGAAGTTTTTTGGGCACTCTGGGCCATCATGCATGTAAAAGGGCACTCCAACCTTTGGGGAAAAACCTCCTTACAACATGTACATCCTCGTGTTATTGTGTTCCCAAGATGGGATCTTTCAGCAAGACAATACGAAATGCCACACATTGGTTTTAAAAGCATCACCAAGACTTCCAAGTTCCACCCTGGCCCCCCTAATTCCTCAGACTTGAACCCAATTGAGCATCTTTGGGGCCTCTTGGTTCATTGTGTTCACTTTATGAATCCTCCCCGCGCACCTTCCAGCAGTTTGGGGATCATCAACCCAAACCTGTGACAACCTACCAGGACCTTACTGAGTCACTCCCAATACATCTAGCTGCTGTCCGTGCTGTGCACAGCGATTATTTTGTTTTTTTAGCAGTGGTCAAAAATGTGACAAATTATGCTCATGAAATTCTACCATGACAGATTTAAGTCCCTTTTGGGTTTCCTTGAAAATTATTCTCAATCCCCCCCACTCTGTAAATGGGGAACCTTTCACCCCCAGTTTCATACCTTTGTAATTTCCATTTTAAAGGGTTCTCATCCATAATTTATAGTCTATGAATAAATAAAGCTGCTTTGCTCGTCATTTCCGGTCAAGCTGTCGTAATTACATATGAACCTGTGTATTCAGACTTTCTTTTTTTATCATCTAGATTAGCTAAATTCCCTTTCCTAGGTCCAAAAGCTGCTGACAATGAAAAAACAGTAAATAATTACTGTCTTTTGTCTGAAAGACGATAACACCAACTCCACTGTCCTAATTGTGAGCCCCACAACCGTTTGATGATGTCACCCCCAAATAGAACAAACAGCAGGGATAAAGAAAAACAGGTTGTCCCTTGGGGAAAACCAAAGAGCACAGAAGGGATAAAATCACTTGTAGCTCCTTAGCAAAAAAAATGAAAACAATAATTTGGAAAACATTTTAAATTTTTTTTAGTTTTAAAGCTAATTTTTGGGGGGCAACCCCTTTAAAAATTAAATTTTTTAAATAAAAGGGGGTAATTTTTGGAAATTTTGGGCCAAAATTTTTTTTGTTAAAAGATTTTCCAAAAAAAGGGCCCCCCCCTAACCCTTATTTGGGGTTCCCCCAAATTTAAAAAAACCCCATTTAAAATATGACCCCCTTAAAATTTTAACAATTAAAGTTGTGAAAAAAATATATTATGATGGAAAACTGTAATTTTTCGGAAAAATTTGGGGTTTTAGGGAATGGGGTAGGAAAAATGGGAAATTTCGGGGAAAGATTTTAAAAGAAAAAGAATTGAAAAAAATTTAAAGTAAAAATGTAAAAGGAAAAAAAAAATTGAATTTTTTTAAAAATTTTTTTTTTTATTTTTATTTTTTTTTTTTTTTTTTTTTTTTTTTTTTTATAAATTTTAGAAAAAAATTTTTTTATAAAAATTTTAAAAATAAAATTTTTTAAAGGGTTTTTTTTTTTTTTAAATTTTTTTAAAAAAAATTTTTTATTTTATTTTTTTTTTTTTTTGTTTTTTTTTTTTTTTGTTTTTTTTTTAAATTTAAAATTTTGTTGGGTTTTTTTTTTTTTTTTTTTTTTTTTAAAAAAAATTTTTTTTTTTTTTTTTTTTTTTTTTCCTTTTTTTTTTTTTTTTTTTTTTTTTTTTTTTTAATTTTTTTAATATTATTTTTTTTTTTTTTATTTTTTTTTTTTTTTTTTGTTTTTTTTTTTTTTTTTTTATTTATTTTTTTTTTTTAAAAATTTTTTTTTTTTTTGTTTTTTTTTTTTTTTTTTTTTTTTTTTTTTTTGGGTGTTGTTTTTTTTTTTTTTTTTTTTTTTTTTTTTTTGTTTGTTTTTTTTTTTTTTTTTTTTTTTTTTTTTTTTTTTTTTTTTAAAAAAATTTTTTTTTTTTTTTTTTTTTAAAGTTTGGGGGACAAAATTCTTTTTTTTTTATTTTTTCAATTAATTTTTTTCCCCGTAGGGGTACTGAGGCCTTTCCAGTCTGAACCCGGGACAAAGGTAAAACCCCGTTAAAAAAAAGGGAACCGGTTCCCCCCCCCCGGGGAAGCCGGGGGGAAAGGTGCCATTAATTTCCCACCCGGGATCTCATTTTTGGGGGAGGGCGCCCCCCCCCCCCCCCCCCCGCCCCCCCCCCCCTTTTAAAAGGGGGCCCCAAAAAGGGGACAAAGTCGAAATAAGCCTGGAACCCCGCCTTTTAAAAAGTTTTTCCGGATTTTATTCCCCTATTTACTACATGCAAAATACCTTCTTCCCCCTTGATTTTAAAAGGACCTAAAAAAACCCTTAAAAATTTTTTTTTCCCCCCCCCCTACCCTTCCCCCCCCACCAAGTTTTTTTTTTTAATTTTTAATATTTTTAACCAAAAAGCCGGGGGGGGGGGGGGCCCGGGGGGGCCCCCCCTGGGCCCCAGATTATTTAGGGACGAAGCCGTTGTAATACACACTTATCTCCCCCCCCCCCTTCCGCGGCGGATTAGCCGAGCGGGGAGAGGAGACGTAATCCATAGTTTTCTATGAGAACTGTGGATTACCGGAATGACTGGGACGTATTCCAGCCATAATTCGTGCACTATGGCGCGTAATTACGGACTGAAATAGGTCCCATTTTAAGCCGTGTGAACATAGCCTAAACCCTCGTGAGCAGGCTTTCCCTCTGTAACAGTTTGTTGCAACATTATTATCGTTGTTTGGTCTTATCTTATGTATTTAGACCCTTCCAAATATACAGTGTCCTGGAATCAATGGCACTTTAAAGGAGTTGTCTCATTAAAAGCTTTCAGCCTCTGTCTGTGGCTGGGAGTTGAATTGAGGGGCGTGCTCGCTTGTCTGCCTCTTCTCCTCCCTCTTCCCCCCTCCCCGCAGCACACAGAAAGCTCTCCTCCTAACTTCAATACAGCAAGGGGGAGGGGGGGGTTTGCTGCCAGAGTTAATCCTGTGTGTGCCTGCCTAGGTCTGCTGCAGCTCTTGCTGCTCGTCTCCACAGTCAGGAGACAGGAGAGGGCTGATCTGAGTGTGGAGCCAGAGAAGGGGGGATGCAAGTGTTCCTATACCCCCTGCTTAGCATACATTGTCAGAACAGACACAGGGCACTGGGAAGTGTTACTATACCAGGATGTGTCACTAGTACAGCAAAGCATGAACTGTTTACATCCTTATCTGTTCAATTAGTATAGTGACAGCTCCACAGACCCCAAACAGATTATAGTAACAAACAGGGTCCCCTTTCTGTCACATCTATCTGTGTAGAGAGCAGGAGGAAGCAGGCACACACAGGGTTAATCCAGGCAGCATGGACACAGAAGCCAGAGACCTCCTCCCCCCTCCACTACAGAAGCATTCTGTGCAGGAGGGGCTCTCTGCTCTGACCTGTTTTCAGAGGCTGATGATCATACAGGGCCTGACAGCCAGTAAGATAAGGATCAACAGGTCGGCTGCTAAAAGAGAATTTAGAAGCTGATGTAGTAATACTAACGGGCTTACACAAAATCAGTAGGACATTTGTAATGAACATATATTGCAAAGCTGCTTGTTTTTTTAAAGATCTTTTATTTAAAACCCAATCATTGTAGCGAGACAACCCCTTTAAGTAATAATAAGAAATAGTAATAATAATAAACATTATAAAGATACCAAAAATCATCTGTAAGGTATATTGCGCTTATTAGAGTTTTGCCTTATATTGCACAACCTGAAAAAGTGAGCTCATTTGGCATTTTTGATACTGATCTATCTTCAAAGAAGTAATACATGAGGTTGGGCTTTTCCTCTTTTGTCTTTATCTTTTTGCTAATAATAAATATAAATGGCAATAATAATAATAATGAATAATAAATAGTAATAAAATAGTAATAACTTATAATAAATAATAATGTAATAGTAATCATATTAAATGCATCATAATAATAATCCTAAAGAAAGAAAGTATTTGGGATTAAAGTACCAGTGATATCAAAGACAATTAGAAATCAGATCTGTATATACATTAAAAATCCTTTTGAAAATGATATGCATTTAGAATCAGGTATCAGAGTGATTTTGTTTGAATGATTCGTGGGAGAACTCCTTCAGCAGTACATAGATGAGCTTTGTAGGGGTTTAACTACTGTGAAAGAACATTACTTGGAAATCCACGACAATCCCTGTATCTGAGACAAATGCGCGGACTGGAAAACGAACAGTTTATCTCAGGAGGTCCTCTGCAGAGAGCGCTGAGCAGTGAGAATAACAGCACAGATTAGCAGAGGCTTAGTCTGTTGAGACACCAAGTGCATTTTAGAGTATTAGAAGGTGAGGAAAGCTGTTAAAGTGACACCTCATTAACAGTCTCTAACAAATGTCAGCTTGCAGGTTGCAGTGCAACAAGTTTGGTTTGACAGGTCTGCTGTGTTTCTTTTGTAAGGTCAGTTACTGACATATATGACTATGTGCTTACCCAGCAAATGGACAAAGGGAAAGATCACTGCCTTATGACTAGGGGTCATGTATACATGTGTGTCCAGGTTCAATTTTCATTTTCGAAATGAAAAAAATACACAACCTGTATACATAAATACATTTATGAATACAGGTATATAGTAATCCAATTGATGTTGTTTCTTGCACCGTAGTACTGTTATCACCTCCTGTGCACAACTGCAGTTGAGATACATATAAAGCAGATCTTTATATAAGGCATTTGTAAGCAAATCTTATGTTATGCACAGGGGCGTAGCTATAGGGGGTGCAGAGGTAGCAGTCGCTACCGGGCCCTGCAGCCTGGGGGGCCCCAAAATCCCTTCTGCCATAGCATTGTCAATGGCACATGGTAACTGAGGGGCCCCATTTCACTACTTGCACTAGGGCCCAGAAGCTTCAAGTTACGCCTCTGGTTATGCACACCAATAATAACTTTTCCATCTTTTCCGTTATTTAAGACCTTTACTTTATTACCGCTTTTACTCCTTTCACTTCAATGGCCTCTTTAGGTTTCAGTATGATTGATCGTTGAGACACACGTATTCCACTCTCATACTTGGCAAAAGGTAATTTTTTTAATTCAATTGTTCTTGCTGTTTTACTCTTTGCTTCCCTTTTAGTGTTAGAAGGTTTCTAGGGTACCATTATGACCATGTGGTATACCTACTGTATGTATATACTGGACTGTATATAGAAAAAAACATGAGATCATCAACACCAGGACAGGTCTGTACTGCTTGAAATTGCCAATTTTACACACAATTGTCATGGGTATGTGTGGCGTCCCTTTAGTTTTAGTATAATGGTTGAGTGCTGAGCAAAATTCTCTCCAAAATATTTGTTGAAGGCCGTAATAATTAAGCACGGAGCAGTTTGAGTGCTGTGGTACCACTTATTGCTTCTGGGGTAGAGCAAGCAGTTTTACTAAATACGGGTACACAAGATAGTCATCTCTTCTCCTAAAGAGAGGTATATTTTATGACCAAAAGTATGTACATGAAATTTCAATTTATTTGATTCAGGAGTTTGAAACACACCGATTGCAAACGGGTGAGGTGTTAGGCTATGTTCACACAGCGTATTTGCGGGGCGTTATTACGCCCCACAATTACGCCGTGTGGATGGGGGCGGGGCGGGAGCGGGGGGCCGGCACCTTGCCGGCCCATAGACTATCATTACTAGCAGCGCGTATACGCTGCTAGAAAATGACATGTCACTTATCTCCCCCCGCGGCAGATTCGCTGAGCCGGGAGAGGAGACGTAATCCATAGTTCTCTATGGGAACTGTGGATTACCGTAATGACTGGGACGTATTTCAGCCGTAATTCGCGCAGTACGACGCGTAATTACGGACTGAAATACGTCCCATTTTAAGCCGTGTGAACATAGCCTTATTGTTGTCTCTCAAGGTTTCCGGTCTGCTCTCTGAATCGCTTCCCCTTCAGAGATTTGTGTGTTCTTTACAGCTGGCCGTCATATGCAACTTTATACAGGCCAAGACCATATCTCCCAATCCTCAAGTCCACCAGGGACTCAGCAGCCTCCAGCTCCAATTTATTCTTCCAGAAGGACAGGTTTCTGTCCTAATCCACAGGCCTCACGCGTATTCTTACTCAGTACATGCCACAATACTTTCCCCAACCACTTGTGTGGGGGTCCACACAATTGACAATTGGACCAAACCTCAGGGTTTTAACCACTCGGAAGCCAACATCAGACTCAAACTGGCCCACAGAGGAGCAGAGGAAACCCATGGTTAGTCCCTGGGTATGGTGTGTCCCTGGCCATAGTGAGCCCCTGGCCATAGTGAGCCCCTGGGCATGGCAGGCTTGTGACTGCTTTTCAGGAAGAAAAACAGAGAAAGAGAGGCAGAATGCAAGTCATGTGCAGTATGTACAGTCATGTACCGTAGATATGGGGGGAGGCTTGAAGAATCAACTCCATTGATGGACCCCAGGCAACCCAGTTTCAGATGGGTCACCATTATTGCCTTTCTACCAACACTTGGTCCATCTAGTGCCTATGATGGTGCCTGCACCACCCCCTGTGGTGGTCAGCCCAGAAGATTTTATTCAGTAATGCAATCCATCCAATCCTGCAAAGAAACAATTTTCCCCAAAATTACAAAAAACACATCACATAATACAAAAAACCAAAAAAAAAAAGTAAAAGATCACAATTAGTTTTTTAGATAATTTTTCATTTAAATGACAGGAAATTTTATTTACAAAAAAATTTAGTTTTGCAGGGAGAAAAAACGTTAATTTTCCTTTAAATATAATAACGTCCTAATGACAAACACTAGTTGTATAAGTATCAAACTAAAGACCACGGGAACAACGCTAAATCAATCAACCTGCCAACCATAGATCAGGGGGTGCCAAAGGTGAACCCCGTGACATGTAAAAATCATATATCTCGTGCATCACTTACAATACTACAAATTTCAAAACCACCCCTGGAAGTGACATCAGCACAAGAACTGTGCACCCGGATCTTCATTAAATAGGTTTTCATGGTCGAGCAGGATGTGGACAGAGTGGTGATGTCAATGACATAATTGGCTGCAGTGTTTACATGCTGATCAGAAGTTAACAGAGTCCAAACTGAAGCTTCAGTGCTGGATCGGTACAGAAATATAAAGGTGAAAACCCTTTTTGCGGTTATTTTATGTAATTGGGGGCAATGGGGAAGTATTCTTTTAAGTCAATCAACCCCTTTTAAGGGGTTGTCCACTTCCCTTTTATAATGTGCAGTGGGGGCTGAGATGGGAAAAAAAAAAATTTTACTTTAGAACTGACTTTGTTTCCGTTGTCCCTTCCAACCCCTCCTCCCATTTTCTCTGTCATCAACCCAAGCTCCTAATGGTGACTCGACGGGTTTACTGCCCACTGCGTCAAAAAGCTAAATTCAGTTCGCCTGTTGGAACCGAGGACGTAAAAAAACAGGGGAGGGGATGGGGGGGGCATCACTGGAACGAAGTGAGCCGGGTAGTATTGTTTGAATTTTACCCCACCAAAAAAAATTTTAAATTTAAAAAGGGGAGTTACAACCCAAAAGACTTGTGACGATTATTAAATGCTTCCTTGACTTTTAATTTAAAAATTCTAATAGATCGTTTTGGGCAGATATTGAAGTTGCTTAGTAGGTGATGGTGAAAAATAAAATATTTTTGACTTTTTAAAAAACATTTTTTGGGGGGTCTGAGCAGGCTGTCAACAGTGACAAGCAGGGGTTTTCTTACGAATTTTAAAGGGATTATCGCTTCACAGTTTGGCTGCTTTTTTAAAGCTTGATTCCCATTCTAAATTCAGGGTCGTTTTTTTTCCCCCCCCCCTGGGGGTTCTTAACGAAGGGGGTGACATCATCCCCCCCCCTTCCTGTTCATGCTCGCTCCCCAAATCACGTGTTCCCCCCCCTCTCGATCCAATTCACTGTTCTCTCCCTATTTCACTTTTTTTTTATAAGAGCTGTTTTCATCCACAGGCCGATTCATCTAGACAGCTTCATGAACCAACAGATCTCTTCTCCCTTTACACTGAGGTTTTTTTACAGTTAATCCAGCGTCTATAACCCCCAAGCAGCACAGATCTTTTCTCCCCTTTTATTTTACACAAGGGACCGGGCACAATTCGCAGTTTTCTGATTGTGGAAGCAACTGCAGTGTCAATGAGAAGCTGCAGCTTATAAGTGAAATGTTGCCGACCCCTTAACAAAAGGAGCTTAGGGACCGAGGCACAATTCGCTGTTTTCTGTTGTAGAAGCAGCTGCATGTTACTGACAGCTGGTGGGTGTATAGAGTAAATTGTTGCCGCCCCTTTTCTGATGAGGAGGCGGGGAAGCTGCCCGTGAATACACCGGGGCCAGACAGAATGTAAATTAAAGGCCGCACCAATGAAATGCAAGGAGGTGGGGAAAAGTGTTTTTAAAAAACAAGAAACGGCACTGTGAAAAAAAGACACTTTTGCAAATGACATCCATTTGCAACGTTGCTTGTTGTCACTGTCCCATTATTCTGAAGAGCATTTAATGAAATGATACAACCCCTTTAACTTTCAACATGTGGGGACAGGTAAATGAAGACTTTTTTCTAAATACATGGTGCTTTTGATATTGCCCTGGTGTTTTGCCAACTGTTTGTGTGGGTCCGATACGGCTTTAAAGAAGGCAACATCCAATGTTAAAAATTATTTTTTTTTATGAGTAACTCAATGATTTCATAAAAAACAAGAAGATAGTTTAAATTGTAAATTTCTTTTTCTTAATTTTGTAAAAGAAAGGCACCATAAATTGGTTTTCAAAGGCAAAAACAAAGCATAAATATGGTTAAAAATACTTACATCACAACTAATATGGGGGCAAAGCTTACAGGCATCTTTTAAACTCATCTATCGGGATCATGGTGACACGGACCCGCGACGATAGAGGATAACCGGGTCAACCCCTTTCACTGGTGCCCCCATATAAAGGTCCAAGCTTAACCAGGCATTTATCGCTTCATCAAATCCTTTACATCAGCGGGGAGGGGGGCCGGGGAGATAAGAGATCCCCCTAGGGGTTCCACACGGGGCGGCGGGCGCCCCTCTTGGGCCCAAAGGTACAGCTACTTCTAACTTCGCAGAAAAACTTTCCCAGCTTATATTTTAAATTTAAAAACAAATGCATGCGAAACCCAAGTGTTACGCAGCTGACAGATCATTTATTTTCCATTTAAAAGGCCTCCCCCCTTTCGAATGGCCGTTTTTAAAAAAGGTTTAAACCTGGCACGGGAAAAAAAAACTCTTTTGACTAGATCCCAAAGCAACCCAAACCCGGGGACCCCTGGATTCCCATGATTTCCCCTTTAAAACTCCTGGGTAGTAATTGTTTACCCCAGCACTGAGCTTGGGGCCCTACTCGGTCCCAACCTCCCACAACAAGAGGCACTGATAAAACCCCTCTGTGTTTTTTTATGCATTTGCTTCTCAGTAACTTTGGAAATTTAAAAGCTTAAAAAATAGCTATTATAAAATTTCTATAATTCTTAAAGGGATATTGTAAAATTTTGGTTTTCGGGGATGGTCAAAAAAATCTTTTTAGCCCTAAAACCTGGTAAAGAAGATAAAAGAGATTCTTTCTGTCTGAGAGAACAAGAGTCTCTAGGTTACCACCCCTTTTTCCCCCTTCCCTTTTTTTAGACAGAGAACAGGGGTGAAGTCACCATGGTCCGGGAGAAAAAAACTTTATTTAAAAAGGGTTTAAGTTTTAATTTATTTTTTGAAAAGAAATTTGTTTCCACCCTCAGAGGTTTTATTTTTTTTCCCTTCAGATTAGATCTCCTGATTTATCCCTCTTTTAACCCCTTAGCATTTTATTTTAAGAGTTGTATGCTGATCATGCCATAAAAACCACCCCCGGGACTAAAGTAAGCAGTGAAATATTTTAAAGCTGCCTGGACTTTTTGGGAAAAACAGATGGTTGGGAAAAAAATTTTTTGCGTACAATAGTCTTTTTGTCCGGGATGACCATTGTAAGTTGAAAACACTATAACTTAAGACAGAACTGGGACAATGCATTTTGGTGCCCAATGCAAATAAGGCATATGCTGCCCTCCCACCCCCAATGGAAAATTCATCCAACTCCATACCCCCCCTTGTGCCCCCCTTCCTCCCTTGGAATGAGGTGGCCCCCCGGGGGCAGTCCCCTACCTTTGCCAAACCCATTGTGCGGGGGGGGAATTTTAAAGGGAAACTTTAACTCTACAGAAAATTAGGATTTGCTTCTGAGGGCAGCAAAAAATGTTAACAAACAAAAAAAAAGAAATGAAAAAAAAAAACCCTGTTAAGCAGTTAAATTTGAATCCTTGCACTTAAAGCCCCAGTTTTTTAAAAAAGCGGCTAGAAGCTTAAAATAATTTCTGTGTAGAGGCGGGGTTCTTTTTAAGTTTCACAGTAAACCCAGAAAAAAAAAATTTGCAGTCCCCCGCCCAAAAGGGGGCGTCTCATCTGACCACAGGTAATGGCAGTACAGGAAGTATAGTAGTTTTCTGTTTGATTTACATAAAAGCTGACAAAAAACGTTTAAAACCTCCTGTGAAATTGGGTTTTAATCGGGTTTACCGAAGGAGGGCTTTAGAAGTCTATGGGTGTTGTATTAGTTTTTATGTCTGCAGGGCCCAGCAATTTCGATTGTATTTTCGACCCCTTTTGGGAAATTTCTAAAACCCGCCGAAATTTATGATCATTCGGGCGGGCCCCCTTTAGTCTGCCCCTGATTGTTATAAAAGTGGTTTTTGTGGGGATCATAAAGGGTTAAATTTTCGACGCCCCCTCCCAATGTGTTTGGTGCATTGCGAAATTGGGGGCATTAGTAAGGGCACCTTTTTGTGCGTCCTGAATGGCAAAACTTAGGGAGGATTTGTTGGTGGGGGGGAACGAGTTCTGAAACCATTAAAATGGGCGCTCCTTTAAATTTTAGGAGATGTGGTTTTTCCAAATTTTTAAAAATGGATATTTTCACTACGCTTTCTGGGGGGTCAGGGTTTTTGAAAAGCTTACTGGGGGGGGGGGGGGGGGTTGGTGCGTGGGGACTGGCCTCAGGTTTGGGTGAGTCCGGGGTGGGTCAAGAATCTGGCCCTTTTATTTTTAGTTATTCCCCGGGTTGTGGGGGGCGGTTTTTAACTGTGGGGAGACTGTTTTTTGCGGGGGGAGGGGTTAGGATTTTTTTTTGCGACAAAATGGGGGTTAAAGGTTCAAAAAGCCCTTTTCTGCTTCGTCGCCCCCCGGGGGGATTCGCCTGTTGCGGGCCCTTTCGTGGGTTTTTGGGGCCTGTCACTGGAAAAACCGATGTGGTAGCGGGGGAAAATGTTTCCGGGTGTTTCTAATTCCATTGCTGGGTTCTCTCTCCCCGTCTGCAAATGGGGATCGGTTTTCCCAAACCCTTTGGCCCCCGGGAAGGGCTGCGAGCAAGGGCGAAGGGCTGAAAAGGGTCTTTCTTTTTTGGGGGTGGTTGGCGGGAGGCGGACACCTGATTCGAGGGGCATTTTGGGGGAAAAAAACCCCCGGGCGGCGTTGTTTGTGAGGGGCTTTTTGGGGGGAAGGGGGGGTTGACGGGTTGGGGGTTAGTTAGGGGGGCGTGGTACTCTTTCCCGGGGGAAAGGGTGGGGGCCCCTGTTTGTTGGTTGGCTTGGGCAGAAAGAGGGTTTGGTCGGGGGGTCCAGAGGTTTTCTCGGCCTTTTTTTGCGGGCTTTGGCTTTTGGTTTCAAACTGCGTTGTCAGCCCGAAAGTTTCCAAGGAATTTTTGGGGTGGGGGGGGGGGCATGGAGGGGGGGTTTTGGTTTTCGAGTGGGGAAGGGGCTAAGGGCCAAAAGGGCGTCGTCCAGAAATTTTTTGGTTGTGGTGGGGGGATGTTAAGTACGGAGCGGTTGTGCCATTGTGCCTTTTGGGTTGGAATTTTTCAGGGTTTGGGTTTTTCCAAATTTGCCTTTTTTTTGGGCCCTGCGGATTGGGGAATTGGTGTCCCCCGGGTTTTTGGTTAAAAGCGGGGGGGCTAAATTGGCGGGGTGGGCCGGGGTGCCTTGGTGATAGGGTTTTGGAAATTTTTTGGTTTTTGGGCGGGCCCCCGAGATGGTTTGGTTGGGTTTTAAAGGGGCGGGAGGATCGGGGGTTGGGACGAAATGGCGGGTTCGAAAGTTTTCCGGTCGGTGTTTGGATGCTTTTTTTTGGGGTTTAGGCGGTTGGGTCGTTTCCTCTTCTTTGTCATGAGGATGGTTTCTTTTTTCGGATATCAGTTTTCTGCAGTGTTCCGGGAGATGTTTGGCATCTATGGGGATTGGACCCGCGTAGTTTTGCCCCGCACTCTTCAAGAATAGGGGTGGCGACGGAGGCCGCTAGCTTGGGTTTGGGTCCGGAGATGGTTAAGAAGATTGGGAGGTGGGAATCAGACCATTTCAATTTGTACGTCCGCCCGCCCCTGGCTTAAAGGAGTTGTCTCACGACTGGATTTCATCCTACCTTGGTGCTGTCCTAAGAGCTGTAGTTTTGAAATCATGGGCGGGAGCACTGGCTTCTGGAGTCCTCTCCCCCCTCCCTTCATCTAGGTGACGTTATGCTGCTGCGCTCGCTCCCGATGTAACAGCATTGGAAGGGAGAACATCTCAGATCACGAGTTCTCTTTCCCTGCTGCTCACCATTCAATAGCTCCACCGTGTACACAGCAATATTTTCTCTCCCCAATACAATCCATACATGACCCGAGCCAGGGGTTCCAGCACAGGGAATTGAGCAGGGGGGAAGGGATTCAAATAATCTCTGATGTGTTTGTATTTGCATGGAGTTATCTCAGTGTACATCTGTCTGTGTCTGCTTAATTACTTTTTCACTGACTGTTGACTATTCTGCCTGAATCATTCACTTCAGCAGTGAAGTGGTTAGGTAAACGGAGAGTGAATGCTAATTAGGCAGACTCAGAGCTTAATGAGAAGGGCAGGAAACAGTTAACAGCAGTGAATAATAATTAGGCTGAGACACAGATAAGGCTGGGAGGTGAGATGACAGGGGCTGATAGTATGCCTGCTCTAAATCACTGAGCTGTGCCGCAGGCAGAGCGAGGGGCAGAGAGAGAAAGGACAGGAGATAGTTAAACTTGCGTGCTCGCTCCAGACTCGACCTTTGTGAAAAAGATGCCGGGATACAGCTATCAGGGAGAACAAGCGGGTCGGGGCTAAAGCCCTCAGCAGCCTTGAACCCAACTAAAAACAAGTTATCTGAAATCGTAGGAGATTTGTTATTGCATTATTTCAAAGTGCTTGTTTTTTTTAAGATCTTTAATTTGAATACAATCTTTGTGTGAACAACCCTTTAAGGGACTGGTGGAGGGGGAGTTTGGGGGGACATAGGTTTTGGGGGTCTATTCCCGTGTATTTTGTTTTTTTTCTTTTCAGCTTAGGCGCCCGTTTTTTGTCTGGATTCTGGGATTCGTTCGTCCCTTGGGTCGCGGAGGGGGCGGGTGAGGCCGGCGGAAGACAGCTGGGTTTTCCCGCGCGATGTTCCCTCCTTCGTTGGTTGGCCCGGGAGGTATGTTGTGGGCCAATGTTTTTGGCGGGGTTTTGGTTTTACATGAGGGGGGAACGACCTGGGGTTTAGGGGCAAGTTGGAGTTTTATCAGGGATATTAAGTCGGATTTATTGACATTATGGGTGACGTTTCCTAGAATGGTGGTGGTGTGGTCGGACATGGTGTATCGACATGCTTGGAGGGGGGCGAGGTCGGTGGAGCACCTGAATAAGGTGCGGGTAAAAGCGAATAGGGAGGTGTCAGGTTTTGTGGCCCAGAATGGTGAAGTGGTGGTGCGCCATTGGGATTTGGAATCCGGGGAAGGTAACTTTTGCCGCAGTGACGGAGTGCACTTGAATGTGGTGGGATTGGACATGTGGGCGTTGGGCCTACAGGAAGGAATTGAGCGGGCATAGGGGCTGGTGGGGGGTTCGCATCCATGAGGTGGCATGGCATGCTCCCTGTGGCGTTAGGGGTCCTTGGAGTTGGTGGAACAAATTGGTGTGAGGGAGTCAGAAGGGGGTTGATTCCCTCAATTGAGGATGGATTCTGTTTAGTCTGGCGAAGGTGGGGCTCCTTTAGGGTAAAGTCTCTGGGAGTCGGGAGTTGGTTTAGCCATTAACATGGCTTCGATGCCCTCGAGCCAGTGGTTGCGGCTGAGGGTAATGGTTGGAGAATAGTATGGTTCGCCATATTTCTTATCTCCAAGGACCCCTGCCCCAATGTTGGTTGGTGGTGGTACTTATAGTACCTGGAAAATGGTGGTTGTGTCTGTAAGTTCTTTACAGATTATGGGTATTTTTAAGGATGGCTTTTTATGCACAATGTTTGTGCTATGTTTTCATATGATTTTATATGTTTATGTATATGTTAATAAAATGGCTGCTGTGGCCAATATAATCCAACGTGTTGTCCAGTGTCTTGTTTCCAATAAGGGATGGGGGAGGGATCTAATGTGGGAGTGGGAACAACCTGGGTTGGAAAATTGGCAGGGGACAGTGGCATAAGAGGTGTAAGGTTATTAGGTAAATTGGCCACGGACTCTGCGTTGCGTAAGGGTCAAGGAAGCGCCGGACCCGGCGAAGCTGGGGGGAGGCGCCGCATGACCGCGCACGCAGGGACGTGCGGGCCGTGACATCAGGAAAGGGGAGGGGCCAACGGCCGGAGCAGCCGCGCGGGAGGAAGTGTACCTCAGTTGCGCGGCGTGCTTCAAGCGAAGCCCACCCACCCGCCCTAATTTAGGTTTTATAGTTGGTCATTGTGGGGGCTGGCTTTTTTCTCGGTTGAGAGGGGTCGCGGTGGCCGGGTGGTGTTAGGGGTCCTTGGAGTTGGTGGAACAAATTGCTGTGAGGGAGTCAGAAGTAGGTTGATTCCCTCAACTGAGGATGGATTCTGATTGGTCTGGCGAAGGTGGGGCTCCTTTAGGGTAAAGTCCCTGGGAGTCGGGAGTTGGTTTAGCCATTAACATGGCTTCGGTGCCCTCGAGCCAGTGGTTGCGGCTGAGGGTAATGGTTGGAGAATAGTATGGTTCGCCAGATCTCTTAGCTCCAAGGACCCCTGCCCCAATGTTGGTTGGTGGTGGTACTTATAGTACCTGGAAAATGGTGGTTGTGTCTGTAAGTTCTTTACAGATTATGGGTATTTTTAAGGATGGGTTTTTATGCACAATGTTTGTGCTATGTTTTCATATGTTTTTATATGTTTATGTATATGTTAATAAAATGGCTGCTGTGGCCAATATAATCCAATGTGTTGTCCAGTCTCTTGTTTCCAATAAGGGATGGGGGAGGGATCTAATGTGGGAGTGGGGACAACCTGGGTTGGAAAATTGGCAGGGTACAGTGGCATAAGAGGTGTAAGGTTATTAGGTAAATTGGACACGGACTCTGTGTTGTGTAAGGGTCATGCGCATAGCTTTGCCGAACCACATTCATATTTGTGTCTAATATTACAAGTGTTGTGCGGCATACCCCCAAAAAGCCCCCTTATGTTAGGCGCATTAGAAAGTGTCGAGTTTTACAAACAATGGGCCACATGTATGAAAGTGTCTAGGTCTAAATCTCACTTTGTTGCTCATAGCAACCAATCAGAGAGCCCCTTTCATTTTTCCAGAGCACTACATGAAATGAGAGGAGATCTCTGATTAGTCGATATTGGCAACAAAGTGAGTTTTGGACCTAGACAGTTTTCATGCATGTGGCCCAATGTGCCTAACACATTCATTAGTCACATTAGTCATCGTAGACTGCTAATTTAGGCGCATTTAATGCCAGAAAAGGGTGAAAATCCCGATCATACATGTCTCCCTTATTTTTTCGGCATCTTCCCATACAATTCAATTGTATGGGCAACATCAAAAAAAGAAGAACCGACCACGGTTTTTGGACAAAAATTGCTGTCCTGCATTGGAGAAAATCGGTCGATTTCGTCCGTTTTTTGTCCAATGCAGTGTAGGCCTAGCCTTACTGTCCTACAACTCGGAGGTTGTAGGGAACAGCACTACTTTCTTCTTATATTATTTCTCAACAGACTGTATGGCTCACAGAAAGCAAGCAATCTGAAAATCTACTTTGGCTGATTATGAAAAAGTTTTTATTTTCAATTTGATTATTTTATTTAAAATCTGAGAACTTTTACATTTACCAAAAATAAATAGTTGTGGAAAGATCCAATATTTATGTTTAAACTCTTGTCATCATTTAATATAAAAATAGACTTTTTCTGTATATAGATGAATGTTTTTCCCAAGAGCAAATTTATTCTGATAGTCTTCCATGAGAGAACCATTACATTTTATGCAAAATCTGAGGTTCTGTTCCCAATAAAGAAACACACCATAAAAATTCTGAGCTCTACAACCATTAGGGTAAGTCGCACACTGCAAGTACTACATGTGGACAAAACCATGCCCAATGGCTCCACAGTTTGCATGTAAAACTGTGTGGTATTATGAGCAAAATTACACAATCATTGGCCACCACATGTGGATGGAGTTTGGTCGGCATGAAGTAGCTGCGACATAGGACCTTCCCCAAGATGGTCAAATGCTTCTTAGGCCCCCACTAAACTCAAAGCTATAAAGTATGGCATTCATTTGTTCCACGATGATCCTTGTAAATTGTAACATTGTAACTTATGAATATAACTCTAAAGAAAATTAGTATTTGCTCTTGAAGCAATCAAAATATCAATCAAAACAAGAAAAAAAATAAAGCTCAGCTGAATAGGGTGTTGAGTGCAAAATATAGGTTTGAATCTTTTCTAGTCCTGAAGTGTTTGATTGTTCTGTTCAGTGTCATTCAGTAGCGTTGTCCTAGTAGAACTCGAACCGAACATTACTGTTTGTTCAAGTAAAGTTCTAGTTCTACACCCCATTTTCAGTTTCGTTTTCAGCAGCTTTCTGCACTTTTGGTGGCCATTCAATCACCTTTCTGCACTTTTGGCGGCCATCCAATCAGTGCAGAGCACAGAGAAGTGCCAAAAACGTCATCGCTGAGGTGTAGAGCTCTCATTGACTGCTAAAATCACATGACCATGTTATATATATTTCACTGTATTGCCTTGTGAATGCCATTTTCGGCTCATTCTCTATACTGTACAGACTGCTCTTAGTTAGATAGCATTTTCCTCTCCATAGACATCAATAGTTACGCAGTTTGGTATTGCTGGCTGCATCTTTCCCACACCCAGAAGCTGTTATTTGGTGCCATTTGCAGGCTCACATAACACCTAACTCTCATATACATGGATATATATTATACAGAGTGCTTGGAATTGCTAAATCATACTCAGTGCCCAAAAGCTCAGTTTTTGCAGTTTTGGGGGTTCAGTAACTATATAACACACTGTCTCCAACTGTCCTATGTGTCAAAGGGACTTTTGGGCCCCCTCAGGATGCAGGGCCCCGCAGCAGCTGCTACCGCTGCACCGCCTCTAGCTATGCCCCTGTTTGCAAGCTGTCCTCATCTTTTCACTTAGCCATTGAAAGGAATGTTGTATTTTAGCCTCTCAATTTTTATTTCTGTCACTCTTAGAGCCAAATTTTCTTCACTAAGTTGTTCCACGTATCCAGTTTACTGTTAAGGATGGTAATTAAAGCTTCTCCTCACCTGTATAGGTATAAAAATGAACCAGAATATCTCCTCCCATAGACTTTAATGAGGTTCGAAGTTCGAGGTTCTAATCGAACTAGAACTTTTTACTGTTCGCTCAACACTCTCAGTCAATTGTGTTAGATTGAAGAATCTTGTTTCTGCTCTCAGTCTTGTTTGGTCTAGCTTTGGATTTTCTAACATCAATTCAGATCACGATCCAAAAATAATTACGCAATAGTCATTACACCAATGTAAATGATAAACCAATAGAAGTATAACAACACTAAAAATGCATGATGAATAGAATAGAATCTTTATTAAAGACATATTCAGAAAAAATTTGGGACTTTGTAGCTTTTGAGAAATATAGATTTGGTGTTTGTCTAGTTTCGGCAGGTTTTGCCGGCTCATAAGCCACTTGCTGTCATAGAGTTAGTCGTAAATTTGGGGACATATTTGAGAGAAAGGTGTTAGGGTGACATCAGGGATGGAGGAACAGAGCTGTTCATGGAAAGCATAGGGACACTTAATTAGGGACAGTTATCTTTATTACTCTTCGGTTCCAGAAGTGAAGACACATTCGAATCTCCACCAAACTGTGCACCTGTCTTCATCTGCCTACTGTCCGATTGCCAAATCAACTAGCAGTGAGTCTTTTTCTCATCCGCTTCGTATTGGCTCTTCACGTGACTGCTGGTGAACGGATTGTGTTAGATTTCAAAAAGAGTAGGTCCGCACCGGGTTGTTTAAAATATTTTCCAAAGCTTTATTCAGCATACTTTATAACGGCATAAAAATTCAATTGCAAAGAGAGTGGACATCACTAGACAGGTAGTTGAAGGGATAACAACCAATGCGTTTCGATCTTAATCATGGTTCAAACATCATGCAAAATAGCAGGGTTTATATACGATATCATCATTATACGTCACACCTCAACAAACCTGTGTTACTAGTTGTTGTTTGGTGTCCAGTGTTGTTACAATAGTAACTGGACCCTTCTAGCTTTCATTTCAAGTACACCAACAGCTCAGTGGTGCATTGATCTTGTCATGAAGTCAGTGGTTTGGCCGTGTCCTAAGAGCAGGATAATGCAAGGCTACATGTTGCTCGTGCTACTGTGAGCAGCCTGTGTGGCCTAAACATGCTACCTTGTCCTGCAGCATCTCTGGACTTGTCTCTCATCAAGCACATCTAGGACGTCATTGGTAGCAATTGCATAGGGAGCTGTCAGAAGCCAATCTTGATGATTTGCCAGAGTGCATTCAGTGTGACATAAAATTCCTCAGCCAACCAGTAATAACCTCACTGATAGCTTGCCAAGGTGTGTAAGTGTGTGTATTTCTGTGCATAGCGTTCATACTCAAAACTGAATAAATCGATATATTTTGTCTACTTTTTTATCATTTGCATATCACTAACATGTCTATCGATCCTGATTGCCAAAATCCCATTACTTTTCCTTCATGATATTGCAATTTCATTGTTTAGGAGGGTACAGTATATACTGGCTATCAAGTATGTAACTGAGTATCTGATCCTCCATGGGCCATTTTTTGTTGTATCGCTGTGCTTGTTACAATATACTTAGATTGTGCTGTAGTGCCTGTTCTATAGGCTGTAAGCTATGAAGACAGGTGGTGTGTGCTTCCACATCTGTCAGTTCTTTCTGCTCCTTGGGCTGTTTGTCTCCTTCTTACAAGCCAGGTGTTCTGAATTAGCAGCAATCTGCAGCCCTATTTAGGCCTCTTCAGCTAGAGCTTGCATGTGTGTACTATTCAGAGTCCATTTATTCCCAAGTTTCTGTCCAAGTTTCCTATGTTGTGCCTAGTCCTGCATGCTGCGCCTTGGCCTGGTTTGCCCTGTTTATTCAGTTCTTCTGCTTACATTGCCTTGTCTGACGTTCTACATCTCATTCAAATGCTTCTTAAGTAATGCACAATAACCAAGTCTACAGCATGACCTATCTTTTGCAGATTTTGCATGCATATTTTGCAGATATTACTCATGTCAATTGAATGGGGGAATCTGTATTCACTAAACCTAGGTTCACATATGTCTGGCAGAAACATCTGAAACCTTCCCTGTAGATCCATCTAATATGTATATGTATAATATGATGTATAATATATAATAATATGCATTAAAGCACACCTGACTAATTAAGGAATGGTGTGCCCAGACTAATGGGGACCATGACAGCTAAGAAGTTAACACCCCCATTATTTCTTTCTCCTCCATTTCTTCTAATGGTTGTGCATGCCAAGCTTGACAACCAATTCACATTAACCCTATCGTGGGCAGGGCATTAAAGGGGTTGTCTCACTACATTGATTCATCTTACCTCAGTCCTGTTTTCTTGTTTTTATTTTGAATTCAGGGGCGTTTACTGATTTCTACTAGGCTGCAGTAGAAGCCAGGTCTGTAGCTATAGCAACCAGTGTTGGCAGCCTATCAGGAGAGATCAACCCCTTTAAATGTCCTAACATCTAGACGTGTAAACCATAAAACTTCACTTTTATTCTAGCAACAAAGCTGGAGAATCCTAACACTATATCTATTCTTAGTTGATTCTAAATGCATATTCTGCCTTTAATGATTCTATATAACTCTGAAATTCATTAAGAATTGCTGCAGACTCTCCTTAAATCAGTCACCTAGCTCTGAGAATTAAAATAGCACACTACACCCCTCCAACATGTTTCACCACATGTGCAGCATCTATATAGCCCCTTTACCCCTGAAGAAGCTGCAAATGCGACAAAACATGTTGTAGGGGTGAAGTGTGTTATTTTAATTCTCAGAGCTAGGTGACTGATTTAAGGAGAGTCTTCAGCAATCCCTAATGAGTTATATAGACAAAATATGCATTTTGAATCAACTAAGTATAAATATAGAGATAGGTTTCTCCAGCTTTGTTGCTTTAAAAATTGGTGCTAGAATACAGCTGAAGTTTTATGGTGTACACAGGGCAAGCTTGTCATGCACAGATTTTGGCTCCTCCTGCACATGGGGCTATTTAAAGGTTTTTTTTTCACCATGCAGTTTCAGAGAAGCACAGACGGCTTCCTGTTCAGGCTGTGAGTGTGTCTATAGCAGTGATTGACATATCAGCTCTGCTGTTCCTAGCTGTCAGTGTAATAACACTGATATGACTGTAGAAGATTTATAAACTGTACTATACGAGGCTACAGAGCTCTAAAGGGTGAAAGATGTGGGGTCTAAACGAATGAGGAACGTTGCTGCGCATTCCTCCTTTCAATCGTTCCCAACCACCACGGCAAAATCACGGGGTGTCGATAGGTTACAATGGCAGTAGGAAGCTTAATGAAGGCTTCCATAGCAGACATGTCAGCACTTCTATTGCTTGTATTTCTACTGCTTGTACATGTAAAAAAAAGTTTTAAAAGTATAAAAAATATTAAACGTTCAAATCACCCCCTTTTGCTGTTTTACAAATAAACAAAAAAATTAAACATTTGTATCACTGCATGCGTAAAAGTTGGATCTATCGAATTATAACATTATTTACTTTGTACGCTGAACACTGTGGAAGGAAAAAATTCCAAACTCTGAAATTGTTTTATTTTGGTTATTTCACATCCCAAATTATTGGACTAAAAAGTGATAAAAAATGTGCACAGAAAATAAGCCCTCATTCAGGTCTATCGGTGAAAAAAGTTATTGGTCACTTAAAATGGTGCTGAGGAGCAAAATTTAAGAAATTAAGAATGTTTTTATTTTTTTAAGGTACTAAAGTATAACAAAAATCCCAGATATTGGGTATCACTGGAATAGAACCGATGAAGAATACAGATAACACATCATTTATATCAAATAGTGACCATGAAAAGCAAAACCC
This sequence comes from Phyllomedusa bahiana, assembly GCA_025379985.1. Taxonomy (NCBI): domain Eukaryota; kingdom Metazoa; phylum Chordata; class Amphibia; order Anura; family Hylidae; genus Phyllomedusa; species Phyllomedusa bahiana. The sequence continues at coordinate 11,414 of JAODAL010011673.1, read as the reverse complement.
CCATAAAAAAAATGTCCCCTCACTTTTTTCAGTTTCCCACTATATTCTATGGTACGGTCAATGGTGGTACCATTAAAAAGTACATTTTGTCCCGCAAAAAAGAAAATGCTCTCTATGTAGCCATCTATGTAGATGGACAAATAAAACAGGGCTCTTATAAGACGGGGAGGAAATAAATGAAGAATTATAAACTTATGACCATGTTATGGCAAGGGGCCATGGCCGGACTTCACTAAACAAGTACTGTGTCTGTGCTCATTTATCCAAAGGGGAGGAAGTGAGTGATTTAAAGTGTATGGGGTCGTATCTCAGTATTCTGCTTATACACCTGAATATGTCTGCAATAAAAAAATTTTCCTTGTTCAGTACAGTTGAAGTGAAGGTATTCCAGTGTCTAGTGACCAAACAAGTACTAAAATCACCCTCTTTAGGCGTAGGTCTGGTTAATGATAGCTTATGGGCATGTTAGGCATCACCAATATTTCACCACATATATGCCAAATGTGAGGCAAAACGTGATGTGAAGTTTGGGAATGATGCATAAATGCATGTTGATTTGCAAGATGTATATTATATTAATATTATGCTACTGTTCTTTAGGGAATCACATTAAAAATCATGAAACTAATTTGGGTGGATTTTCCTTCTTTACAATATGACTAATGTACAGAGGTCTATTGAAATACTTAGTAAAGCCTAGATTCTACGTATGCCATATTGGAGACATAATACAGCTCCATGCTTGAGCCATTGTAAAGTTTGCTCCAAAGAACTTTTTTTCCTTGTTGGCTTTACCTGGTCATCAAGGTTACACTTGCGTGTTGAATAGATGTTGATTACATGCATGACTATACAATGTATACAAGCAAGTTACATACTTTATATTGTATAAGGAAGGGAATAAACTTTGTACTGGTTATAAAGGTTATAATGAAGAATAATTCCTCACTGTCTTCCAAATCTGAATGAGCAATGGTCATGCTGCAGCTATCCTTGTCTCATGACTTGTGGACACTTATATAAGGCTGCATGTATGGACTCACACAGATCCCTACTGGTTCCTACCCAGAGGCAAAACTTAAATCTCCTGGGCTCCAATTTAAAATTTCTAAAAGGGCCCCCACTTACCATGTGCCATATATAATACTGATGTCTTCTTACATGGCAGATGGGCCTTTGGGCCAGCTCTCAGGGACCCGGAAGTGACTGCTACCCCTGAACCTGATACAGCTACACCATAGTCCATACCTCAGGTACTTGGGAGCCATCATTTGGTGGCACTGCACCAACACCCCTCTACAGAAACCCAACAGTCAATGGTGTTCGCCCAGTACCGTTTGGACCCATTGTACGTTACAAAAAGAATCTATTGAGCACAAGTGAACAGTCTTAAAGCCAGCAAAAATTATGCACTTCTTGATGCTTTTGAATAGAGTAGTGATGCAGTTCTGAGCCACTTCTTGAGTTTCTTCTTGAGCTCTACAAGGCAAGTTTCATATAGAGTGCCATGCAGAACAAAAAAATGCCAGGCAGAGAAATTCATATTTTAATTCATTAAAAATTCAAGCCAAAAATGCTTGAAATACAAGTTGTTTTTTGTATGTATATGAAGAAGCCCCAATGTGGAATGTGAAAGCACATAGCATGATGTTTTCTTTGTGGGATCTCAAATAAATCAGAGAGAATAAATCTCTGTATAAAACTGGAAGCCAATTGAGGTACAGTATAGGCACTTGCAGGCTATGGGTGCCGTCATACAGATCCATACAGCATTGGTGATATGGCCACGTACATGAGCCAAGCTCTTACATAGTGCAGGAGAAAATTACGTAATCATTCCTTAGCTATAATTTTTGTTACATGACTTGGAAATTAAAACAAATACCTGCTCTCAGCTCTGGATAAAGGGCACTTATTCAATTGACTCCTTTTCACAGATGCAGCTATAAAGGGTACAGAGGTAGTGATCTCACCCTTACCCAGGAACATGTGGGGGCCCGAAAGCACCTCTGCCTCTTAAGACGACACCAGTATTATAAATGGTACATGGACAAAAGCATAGTTTTCCCTCTGTAGAAATCAACAGGGAGGTCACACATGGAATATTCTATACAGTTTTGTCAGGCATATAAGAAGGCCATACAGTGCAAGATCTCACCCGGTGGGGTCAAATGATCACAGTGAGCAAAGATCCCAGAGCCCCATGGGGGGACCTAGTGAATGACCTGCAGAGAACTGGGAGTAACGTAACAAAGGCTACCCTCAGTAACACACTATGCTGCCAGGGACTCAGATCCTGCAGAGCCAGACGTGTCCCCTTGCTTAAGCCAGGACATGTCTGGGCCCATCTGAAGTTTGCTAGAGAGCATTTAGATGATCCAGAAGTATTGGGAGAATGACATATGGTCAGATGAAACCAAAGTAGAACTGTTTGGTAGAAACACATCTCATCATGTTTGGATGAGAGAGAATGCTGCCTTGCATCCAAAAAACACCATACCTACTGTGAAGCATGGGGGTGGTAACATCATGCTTTAGGGCTGTTTTTCTGCAAAGGGACAAGGACGACTGATCCGTGTACATGAATGGGGCCATGTATAGTGATATTTTGGGTGACATGTATGAATCCCGCCGCATTTTCGCCCGATTTCAAGTGAAAGCTGCGCCTCATGTATTTCGGTGCCCGAGGTGCGCTCATACATGCGGTGTAAAGTCCACCGCGCCTCGCCAGAGTGTGAGGCGCAGTGCGGGACTGCGCCTAAGATTCCCTGCCCGAGGAGGTGCGCTCATACATGCGGTGAAAAGTTCCCTGCGCCTCGCCAGTGTGTGAGGCGCAGTGCGGGACTTAGGCGCAGAAGGACTGCGCCTAACATGTATTCCGAGGCTGGAAAACAGCGAGAAATCATTAAACATGTTAGTGAATAGCAAAAAGAGTTTTCTTTCAAATGAATGAATGAATAAAGTGAAAAATTAAAGCTGTCTAAAAACGATTAAATGTAGGGAAAAAGTGGATCATTAAAAATTAAAGTGAAAATATATAAGATCGCTGAAGAAATAAATCTCAGCTCTCAGCTCCGTGAGGCATGGAGTATGATTCCCAAAAATTATTTTTATTAGGTGTAAAACATTATCTGAAAAAGAGCTAAAACCTTCTAAAAATACATAAATAAAATCACTAACAAAAAAATCAATAACGGCGCAACATCAGGAATTGCGATATAGAAAATTGCTGGGAAATACAGTAATTCAAATTCTGTAAGCTCTTCTCATTGGTCGGCATAAACCAACCAATCAAGAATAAGCGACATTGACCCATTAAAATCTATGAGAAGTATTGACCATCACATGAAAAGGCGGGCAGTTCAAAATACAGTAAAAAAGGCTGAGAAAATGCGAGCTGATTGGTTGAACTACGGGGCTTTGAAATGTCAAGGACCGCCCCTGCGACCAATGTCCGGGTCGCAGGGCGTGGCCCGTGCCCGCTGCTCCCAGCGGAAGCCCCGTCCCGCACCGTTGATGGTTCGGGGTCCGCTCATGGTCCCTGTCCCCAGCCGGCGTCACTTGAACCCGCCCACGGCATCCCTGCTCACCATGTCTCAGTTCCGCGCGTGCTCCGCCCCCACCTTTAGGGGCGCGCCCGCGGCCCCGCCGGCTGTTTGAAATTTAAAGGGGCAAGTGTCGGTAATTGGTCAATGCCGGCCACTAGCCCTAATTAAGTCCGGGCCACATCCTGCCGGCCCCTCGCCCGAATCTTGGGTGTCATATTCCCATGGTGAAAGTGTTCCAGAGCGTTGCCCTCTTGCCTTGCCGTGTAACAGACTCTCTGCTTACTTTACCGACTACGAACCTGCCGCCTGCGCCTTGACCTCCTGCTTGTTGTCCTAACCGTCTACGAACCAAGAGCCACCTGTCCTGGACCTCCTGCTGACTACGACCACGAGCCTGCCTGCCTTAGCTGTCCCCTCGCAATCTTGGCCGCCACCCGCAGGCAAGCCCCGCCAGTGGTAGTGACCCTGGTGGAAGACCCGCCGCAGCAAGACCATCCCGCTTTGCGCGGGCTCTGGTGAATAACGGTTCCCCTTGAGATTCCACTCTTCCCCTGGTGTGGCCTTACGCCATCGCCTGCAGTGGTCCAGTGGATCCACGCTCCAGACCGTAACAGTAGATCCGGCATGGATCCCGCTAAGTCGCGTAACCCAGCCTGGCGGATCAGAGGAACATCAGAACAGCGCAGCAACTCAACCCAGCTATGCCACCATGTTGCAGCAACTCGTCCACCAGTCCAGTCAGCATCAGCCTGTCTCCCAGCTCCAGCGGTTGTTCTGCCTCTAGGTTTCCGGTGGCTCTGAGGGGTCCCCAAGCATTGCCTGTCGCTCCCGACCAAGTTCGACGAGACCAAACTCCTGCAGAGGGTTCATCACCCAATGCTCTTATCACGTGTGAGCTGAAGACTGATCAGTTCCTGACCGAGCGTGCGAAGGTGGCTTTATCGTGTCAGCCTCCTTTTCGGGAAACCCTGTCATGGTCAAACACCGCAATGGGACAGAAACGATCCAGTGACGGCAGAATCTACAATCACTTCGCCGCAGTCGAGTTCACAACTTCCTTTGAGAACCATCCCATGCCTCCCCTCCGCTGAGACACGCCCTCCTAACTTACGCCAGGGGGACCTTCTGTAGGAGGACTACTCGAACCAGTGTCCGCACCCTGGGCCTCTGACGTCTTGGAACGAGGCCGTGATTATGTGCTACCTTCAAGAAAGGGCTCTCAACCGAGTTTAAGGACGTCCTGACGCTAGAGACCTTCCGTCTTCCCTCAGTGACCTGATCCGTTAGCCAACATCGCATGAACATTCCTCCTTTGAACGGGAGGAAGACTTCGCAAGAGAGCATCAGGCTAGCCCAACCCTCTCCGGTTTCCACGCCAGTCTCCGGTGTTCAGAGCCTCCCACGCCACAGCTGGCCAACATCCGACAAGGAGCTCCATGCAAATTGACGGGGCTCGTTTTTCTGAACTAGAGTTTGGCCCAGCGTCCGGCAAAAGAACTTGTGGCCTCCTACTCTGTGGCAGCCCGCCAGCAATTTTCGGAGAAATAGAGCCCCAAGCGTGGGGGGGGGCCAAGCCTGCTTGAACTTCCGATACCTAGTTATCTGGTTGGATAGGGCATACCCTAGTGCAACCCCCGTCCCTTCCTCCTCAGGCCACGCCTGTTATTGCACCCGTGCAGGTGTGGACCAGAGACTGGCATCGACGTTCCAAGTTCCGGCGTTTCTGGACTCCAGGCTCCGCCAGGACACTCATACACCATCCTCTCTAGTGAACCAGTAATTCGGCTTTCCGGTGGTAACGTCTGGAGAAACCCTTGTCATCTCGTCCGGCAGCGGGGAGTTATACTTAGCCACACCATCCAGTGGGTCCACCAAGCCCCGTCCCTCCACTGTGGGGGCGCTGCATAAGGAAGAAATCTCCTTCTACTGGTTGCCTCGCTCCTCGTCGGCGTCCCTCCTCGGACTCCCATGGCTGCAAGCTCCACCCACCCTCCTATCCTGGTCCTGGACTACTGAGAAGCGTGACTTCGTTGAGGGTCCCAACTGTCCGTGGGGGTCGCTGTTTGGTGGCACACATCGCCCCCGGCTGCTTTCCTGCACACGCCTCAGACCCTCCTGGACCTGCTGGCCCGGCTAGGGCCGCCCAAATACCTAGGGTACCCGATGTTGTTCTCATGAGATACAACCGAGAGTTTGCCTCCGCAATCGTCCAATGAACTATTGCCCAATCGACCTTATGCCAGGACCACCAGACCTATACCGCCGGGGTCCGAGTCCGAGTCTTCCCTCATTCGGTTCCTGAGACCCAAGCCATGTCCGAGTACCATCCGAGTGTAGAATCTCAGGAGAGGTTCATCCGGAAGTCCGTTGTCCCCCGCGGTCTGTGTGGGTATTTTTTTCGTAAGGAAGTAAAGACAGTAACCCCTACGGCTCTGCATAGACTAACCGGAGGTTTGAACAAGACAACGTGAAGAACCGTTTACACCCCAACTGGCCTTGAACACGGAACTGTTTGACCGCTCTGCAGGCTCCAAAGATCTTCTGCAACGTAGGAGTCTGAGAGGAGCCTACAACTTGGTCCGAATTATCTCAAGGCGATAAATGGAAGAACGGCCTTCAACACCAGGACTGCGATTTAACAAGTACCATGGTGATGCCCTTTGTGACTGTGCTATTATGCTCCCCGTCTCTACCAGGAGCTAGTGAATGACGTCTTCACAGGGACCTCCTCCACACCTGCGTGGTGGTCAACACTTGGATGACCTCCTGGTTCCTCTTCTCCGACCGTCGAAGACCCACCGCAGCCATGAATCGACAGGTTACTGAGTACGTCCTCCGGGAAAACCACCTGTACGACAGCCAAGCGGAAAAAGTGCATCTTTCCAACAGACCAGCCTTCCGTTTATGGGTAACGTCTTCTCCGACCAGGCCTATACGAGAGATCCAGCAAAACTGTCTGCCCGTGTTGCAGTGCCACGCCCAGCTGTCGGGGCTACGGGCTATCCGACAGAGCTTCTTTGGCTTCTGCTGGGCAAGCTACTGATCACCAGACATCCCTCACTTCTCACGCTGGAGGCTGGCCCCCGATATAACTCGTCCCCAAGAAACGAGCCAATCACTCTCAGCTGGCTTGGTCAGGCCCGATGAGGCGTTTTCGAACTCAAATCCGCCTTCCTCTTCCCTCCCTAACTCCTGCACTTACGGATTCTACTAAACCCTTTACACTCAAGTAGATGCCTCCCTCCTCTGTCGGTACAGGAGGGCCTTACTTACGCAAAATGGCCCACGGCGTAAGACGTAACGTGCGGCTTCATCTCCAAACCTCTCATCTGCCGATAGGAATTACATGATTGGAGACCCGTGACTACTACTATAAAATCTGTTTGCGCTGGAGGGAATGGGGCGTTATCTGCGGAGGGCGCCCCTTTTCCCATCCGTAAACTATTCAAGACACAGAATCCCCCTCAATAAACTGCAGCAGCTCTTCTAGCTTAACCACACGCCAGCAGGGTAGTCGTCTCTTCTTCTCTCCGTACACTGTTCTAGATACACTATCAGGCCAGCGGAGAAGAATGATGAGAGCTTACTTCCCTCATCCCCCGTGCCCCTCCGATGTTGTGGAGGAGAGATACTTCTCCTGAGGCACAATAATCCAACAGAGCGCCTCAATCACGCATCTGCCAGTGTCCTCCGAAGGTTCCACTTGAGGACTGGACTTAAGTGCGACCTGCTCCCCTCCCTCATGACGTAACTTAAAATGGGGTACATTGCTCATAGGTGCTGCCATACCGGCGCCCGATAGGACCTTCCACCTGAGATCGCCGGATCTATTGGTGGCCTGAGCTTGAAAGGGACGTTAAGGACTTCTTTTTGTTTTGTGACCCCCGTGCCGCAACAAACCCACGTCACAAGCCGAAAGCCTATTACCACTCCCCTTTCCAACTAAACCCTTGTCCAACATTTCCGGCTTCGAAAAGACCCCCCCGTCTTGGGCAACACCGTTATTTGGGTGATAACGGCCCGCTTCCCCAAAGATGGGCTTTTCGTCCCGTTGCCAGGTCTCCCAGCCCCCCGCTGGCGGAGCTATTCTTCCTTTGTGTTCCGGCTGAGGGCTCCCTAGAAAATTTTTCCAGACCGGGGAGTTAAATTTTGTCCCCAAGTTTTGGCGGCCCTGGCACAACTTCGCCCAAGCCGACTTCCCCCCCTTTTCCCCCACGACGAACGGCCAGGGGAGAGGGTAAACCCAAGTCCGGGGATGTTCCCCTTCCCCATTCGCCCGGGCCGTCAAGATGAATTGGGGGCAACTTGCTCCCCATGGGCGGGTTTCGAAAAACCCTTAGTGAGTCCGCGGGCCCCCCTTTACATCGTGTATGGCCTGCATCCCCGCCCCTCCCCCCGGGGGCCCAAACCCCCTCGGGGTTTCGGGGGGGAGCACTGGTTCAACATGAAGACATTGGCCCCAGACCCGGCAGTCCTGCTCCGCGCTTCCAAAACGCTTAGACTCAAGCATAAAAAAAAACCCTCCTCCGGTCTTCTCCCAGGGAAAAATGTGGCTCTGTCAGAACCCCTCAAAGAGCCTTTTTGATAAACGGGGGAACCCCTTTTTTAGGGACCCTTCGGGGTCATCAGCGCATCAACACGGTGTCATAAAAACTCCGCCCCTCCTACGATAGAATCCCCAACTCCTTCACGTCTCCTACGAAACCCCGGGCCTTTAAATTTTTTTTCCAGAAGGAGTTCTCCCCATCTTGGCGTGGGGCCCAATGCTTCAAGGTCAAAAAAAAAAATTTGGGAAAGAGGAAACTAGGGGAAAGCGATACTTCCTGTGGATGGAAGGAGTTCGGCCCGAAGAGAGGTCCTGGGGGGAGGGAACATCCTGAACCGTAGCCTTAACCCCGCACGTGGGGTTCGGGGTCCGCCTGTCCCTGTCCCACCGGCGTTACTTACCCGGCACGCTCTGCTCACCCTGTCTCTTTTCCCGGGCCGTGTTCCGCCCTAGGGCCCCGCGGCCCGGCTGTTAAAATTTAAAGGGGCAGTGGCCGTTTTTGGTCATTCCCGGCACTGCTCCTTTTTAAACCCGGCCACTTCCCTCCCGGGCCCCTCCCCGACCCTTTGGTGTATATTCCAGGGTGAAAGTGTTCCAGGCTTCCTTCTTGCTTGCCGTGTCCCCGATCTTGCTTACTTTTAAACCGTCTACGAACCTTGCCCTCCCCGACCCCCTCTTGTCTCCCTCTACAAACAGAGCCCTTTCCCTGCCTCCTCCCTGTCTCAACCAGAGCCTGCTGCCGTTACTACTCCACTTTTGGGCCGCCCCCAAAGGCAAGCCCCGCCATGGTAGTGACCGGGGGAAACCCGCCGCAGCAAGCCATCCCGCTTTGCGGGGGCTTGGTGAATACCGGGCCCTACTTAGTTTCCACTCCCTGGGTGGGCTTACCCACGCCTGCGGGGTAGTGGATCCCCCTCCAGCCCGTAACATTGCTATCCGGCCAAAACCTACTTTGTCCCGTTTATCTTGGGAGATCGGGGCACTAAAATTCAGCCCCCATGAGGCATGCATATTAGTAAAAAAATGTTTTTTTTTAAATTTTTAAAACATTCTTAAAAAGAGCTAAAACCTTTCATAACATACAGAAATAAAATCAATAAAAACCCGTTTGTCGCCGTCCCCGGCAACATCAGTATGGGGATATTAAAAATTTGCCGGGAAATACAGTAATTCAAATTCTTTAACTTTTCCCTTTTGGTGGGCAAAAACCCACCCAATCAGATGGAGGACAGTGACCCTTTAAAAATTAGGAAAGTATTGACCAAATCACATGAAAAGGCGGGACAGTTCAAAATACAGAAAAAAAGCAAAAAAGGCGATTGGTTTAGCTAGGGGGCTTGGGTATCCCGGCCAAATTTAAGTGCGAGCTATTTGTCCCCTTTTAGTCAATGGGGGATCGGGGGAATGAAATCCGGCTTCCGCTCCGTGCGGCATAGAGTTGATTTTAAAAATCGTTTTTTATTAGGTGTAAAATATTATCTGAAAAAAGCTAAACCCTTAAACCCCCCAATAAAACCCCAATGGTTTTTCGCCCAAACCGGGCGCAACCCAGGAATTTCATATTATAAAATTTCCGGGGGGAAAACAGTAATTCAAAATTGTAACTCTTTTTATTGGTCCAGAAACCACCCCTCAAATAGGGGCAAGTGACCCCTTATAACCTATGGAGTAGTGTTGACCCAAAAAACAAAGAAAAGGCGGGCAGTTTTAAAAAAAATAAAAAAGGGAGAAAGAGGATTTGGTTGACGTTTGACGGCAAATTAAAGAATCACAATAAGTATGCTCTTTTGAGTGGAGCAAAAAAGGGGCCCGGGTAGAAGGGCGCCCAAAAGTTTTTTACGTTTTGGGAAAATTTTTTAGTACTGTGATTGTTATTGTTTGCGTTGTTATTGATTTTTCTGTATGTTTTTAGAAAGGTTTTCCTTTTTACAGAGAATTTTTAACTTATAAATGATTTATTTACTATATCATGCCCCACGGGGCTGAGATTTCAGTGCCCCGACTCCCATAACTAATGGGCAAAATAGCCCCCGCCCCCTTTGATTGGCCGGGAAGCCCAAAACCCGCTAGTTCAAACCCAAACAGCTCTTTCAGCCTTTTTTACTGTATTTTGAACTGTCCCCCCTTTTCATGTTTTTGTCAATATATCCATAGTTTTTAATGGGGGCACTGTCCTCCTATTTGATTTTTGGTTTATGCCCACCAAGAGAAGGCTTACAGAATTTGAATTACTGTATTTCCCGGCATTTTCTAATCGCAATTCCCCGATGTTCGCCGGCGGCCCACAAACCCCTCTTATGTTTTTTTTTATGTATTTTTTTTAAGGGTTTGGCCTTTTTTCGAGAATTGTTTACACTTTAAAAAAACGAGTTTTTTGAATCAACTCCACCCCACGGATCAAAAGCTGTTACTGTTGTATCACACCTAGAGACTTTTGGCCCATTTCCCTTACGTTTTTTCCCCCTTCACTTCGCCCCCTCCCCTTTTTTGCCACATTCAACTAGTTTCCCTTTATGGCGAGCGCTGAAAACGCCGCACTTTTCCCACCCCGGGTAGGCATGCCTCGGGCTATTCGAAAGTCCCCGGCCGCACCAGAACGCCCACACCCCGTATTCCGCCCTTTCAGTTGGGGGCATGAAAATGGCGAAGCTTCCAAAAATGCAAACATCGCCCCCAGGGGATTCGAAACAGGCGCAACTCCCGATCATAATGTCGCCCTTTGAGTTCAAACCCCTTCCTTTAGAAGGGCAGTGAAGATGAAATGTGGGTGGGTCTTTCAGCAAAGACATGATCCCCCAAGCACACAAAGGGAAGAAGGAGTGATTGTAAGAACATTTTAAGGTCTGGATTGGGCCCGCCATCTCCAGATCTCAAACCCCCCTAGAACACCTTTTAAGGGAGTTTAAACCAGTTTTTCCCCCGCGACACCCCCAAAAAATCATGCCTTTGAGGGATTGCAAGGGAAGGGCCAAAATCAAGCAACATGTATGCCAACCCCTTTTTTTAAGCTTTCAGAAAAAGTTTGACCCTGTCATTTTCCAAGAAAGGGTAATGACAAAGTATTGAATAACTTATGTTTTTTGACCAAATACTTTTTTTCCACCTAATTTGCAATTCCCCTTTTCCCAAACAGAAAAAGGATTTTCTGTATTTGTTTTCTCAATTGTCTCCTAGTTGAGGTCTACCTTGATGTCAATTACAGGCCTCTCTCTCTTTTTAAGTGCAGAACTTGCACAATTTTGGTGGCTGATAAAAAAATTTTTTCCCCCCCTGTAGCTGAGCGGGCGGGGCATAGGAGGGGGATAGGGGTTGGTTTGAGA